>JACMZG010001871.1:37455-87033 GCA_018340805.1 Microvelia longipes | reverse complement strand
ATCTGCTTAATTGTGATATACCACATTAACAAAGAACTAAAAATCGATACTTGTCAGTAAAATAACTTCTAAGTTAACACATAAAAATCATTGAAGGGGGAAAATATGTAAGAACCTATCAGGTTGTCCGATTTGAACTAACGCCTGAGGTTAACATCCAGAAAAACCTTCAATGGCTCCCTGTATATTTTACCACGCTGTCAACTATTAGCCGGGTACACACATTTGGTGTTTCGTTTTCATATTTTTGGTAAGCGCTAAACCGTACGAAGAGATCGACCAGTAAGAGATCAAATTTTTTTAGGTCTTGTGCGACTTCATTAACTACAACACTGCTTAGTAATCTAATAGTTTATTCTTTTCGGACACCCATTAGGTGAATAAAATTACAATTACTATATTTCGCCGTTATTATGACACACCCCCAAGCATATTCATGTTTTGATGAATGAATTGTTTGATTTTACACCGCCATTTTGAAAAACAAAATACATCGCAAATACTACAGCACCAGACTTTGTTACTTTATTTACTAAACGATTGGCAACTTTTGTATTTTAAAACATACTACGCCAATCTAGTTAGAGAATAGAGCAAATATATTTTTACTACTAGCGCTTTCAAACTCTAGTGATAGGTCCCCAAACTTAAATCAAAACAAAACTGTTCCTACTCACGGATGAACCATCTATGTAACATTGTTATCTGGACAACTAAGTGAAACTATTTTGTACAAAATTTCAACTCTCAGCATAAATACAGGGAGCTAATGATGATAACAACACAAACACCACACCAACAGACAAACAACTTGCAAGAAACCACCTCAGGAGGCCTTATAATCATTCTGAAAAGATTATAGTCCTTCAGTCCCAGTTTCCGATTTTTTGCAAACACAACTCTTCCTATATAATCTACGTTAAATGAGAAAAATTAAAAAATAATAACATATAATAATATAGCTGAATTATAAGTTAGTAATAAAAAAACAATTAGAACAGCATATTTATTCGACAACAACAACATTTCACAAATCAGAAAAGAAGTTTAAATAATAAAAAATCATAACGATTAAAGAATAATGTTATACAATGGAAATAATTAAGTAATAAACAATAGATAAATGCCCTAAAAAATCATGGCTGCATGTAAACAATAAAGACAGTACCTAGAGGTATTCTAGAGGGCTCTTTGGTGTTTCAACAGAGAAAATTCAGTAACTATCAGGTGTATTCAATTACATCACCTGTTATGTACGCTGATGACTCGGCTTGTACGGAACGTATAGCAAATAAAATTGCTAGCTCCTCCCACTAAGAACCCACTTGGAGTGTAATATCAAAATTTTGAATTGTCTGCCATGTATGAGAATTGACCTCTAAAATGTATTTTTCTGCGAGAACTAAAAAGTAAAAAGCACACTATTATACGAGATTCTGAAACTGTGTCAAATCACGGACAATTTAATAGCAGTATCGCAGAATTCTTGGTAATTTTTCCAACCTAATTTAATTTTCCCAATACAATATATTAGTAAGTGATGAACTCTGGTGTACCAGTCAAGCTTATTTCAATTATTTAAATGGTAGTAGTACTTAAAAACTAGCTTGAGGAAAGATAACCGGAATTTATGGATATTGGTATCAATTGTTCGGAATATGACAAAATTTTGGAAATAATTAATATAAAGATATGATCTACTTTAATTTTTTTTTAATTACCGTGGAAAAACACATTTTGGTATTCAGATTACCATACATGCCAGAGGATTACCAAAACAAATAATTGGGTATTTGAACTTCCAGTGGGCAACTTAGTGAGGGTTAGATACCAATTTTATCGCGATAGTTCACAAAAGCTGAATTAAATAGGGAGAGATAATAATACTAGAGGAGCCCTATTGTTGAATTTGAAACATGAATAATACCTGACACCTTCGACTTTCAATATAATCAAATAAAGAACAAAATTACAGTAACATATATTAAATAACGTTTAAATACGTGTAAAACACAGATAATATTCGGAGGGCCAAAAAAATAAATTTATTTTAACCTTAACTTACATCTTGAAGGAGTTTCAATGAGGTACACAGAGCCCCTGAGAGCCTCAAAAGGTGTTTCAGGACTCTTAATGTATTAAATATGCTATGCCCCTCTAGTATAGCATATCTATATGCTCAGGGTGATGTATATGAATGTACCACCCTGTATAGTGAAACGTTTAAAATGCAAATCAAAACACAATGTAAATTAAGCCGAAAACATTTGATTTATTATAACCTTAACTCACACTAGGAGGAGGTTGTAATTAAGTTACACAGAGCCTATGAGAGCCCCAAAAAGATGTTTCAGGTCGCTCAATGTAATGATATAGGCTATGCTCCCTCCAGTATATACCTCTATGGGTAGACCATCAATATTCTTCATAGCTTGATTTATAGATTTGCAAGCAAAAAAATAATTTGCAAGGCATAGTCAGTAAAGGCAATTGTGAACTAAGTTACCGTGGGCGAGTAAATTGACAAGAATATTTTGTAGTAAGATAATAATTTAATTTCTGGTACGAGTAGGTTGATATTTAATTATTTAAATAAATATTTTAATAATTAATGTTAGATGAATAAAAGATTGTTTTATTTTAGCATAATTATTTAGAGTCTGGTACCGGCACCATTGGATTTTAATTATTTGATTAGTTTTTTAGCCAATAAGTATTTCGTCGTACCGGATGTTGTATTATTATTTGAGTACAAAGAAATATTATGAAATGTGGATGAGTAATATTAAAGTAAATTATTTCTGGAACTATTAGTTTGTTATAAAAATATTGTGTATAACAAAGGCAATAAAGTAAAAATCAGTTCTGCGCACCATTGTTGTTATAAGTTATTGTAGATGAATGAAATTGACAAAGAATTTTATAATAAGGTAAAAATTTAGTGTCGGCACCATTAGTTTGTTATGAAGTTATTGTGGGATGAGTGAATTGACAAAGGCATCTTTTATAATAAGGTAAAAATTAGTTTCTGGCACCATTAGTTTGTTATAAGTTATTGTGAGATGAGTTAGTTGACAAGAATATTTTATATCAAGGTAAAAATTTAGTTTCTGGCACCATTAGTTTGTTACAGTTAAGTGTTACAAGTAAATAACAAGTGAATTAGACAAAGGTCAATTTTGTTTTATTACCCTTACAGAAAACTATATAATTTTTATAATATTATGTATTATATTTTGGTTTGCAAGTGATTAATTAAACAGAACCCTAAAGAGATGCGGGATTGACACTCTAATCAGAGTAATCAGTAGACACCGTAAGAAAATATGGTTGAAGAACTAATGAGGTTGGCCTGATATGGAATAATGGGTGTGGTTTACATGCAGGACTATCTTATTGCTCCCTTGTATTATTTTCCCACGGTCAATTGACCGTTACTTTTCACGTTAGTTCTAAACTTTTTACATGCGCAAAGAAGTAAAATTTTTAATGTGGTTTGAACGATAAATATTTTGCGTATATCTGTCAAATTTTGAACTACGAAGTGTTAAAGTTTGTCTGCAAATCTATAACTTTTGCGTTTTGAAATCTCCGTCCAATATTGCCTTTTCCAGAGGTAAATAGATACATCATATATAGAATTAACACAAAAAGGAAGCAAAAATAAAGGACGCAGTGGATAGAATGAGCCAAGTAAATTGACTCTCCATTGCTGACGATCCGGCTTTGGTTGTTGCGTTTAAACTCGTTCCATTGCCTAAGTCCGTTACGTTATGCGTTGTGGAAACCAAATGCGGTCGTGTTGTCTCCTCAATTGGCAGTCCATCTTTAGTCGTAGCTTGATCACCATCAGGCTTCGCTTCAGTAGGGTGCTCATCATCAGGTTTCGTAGGAGCATCTTGCGGATGCTCCTCTTCCTGCGACTGTACACTAGCAACGAAAACTGCTAAACATGCTACTGCTATTAGGTACTTCATTCTTATCTTAAAGTCTGAAACAAAATTAAATCATGAAAGCACAGGTTTACTTTCCAATGTGTAAAACATCCATGGAGCGTTAAACCTCACCATGTTGACCCAAAAGTATGCTCCCATCTAAAACATGTTGCTTCTAAATATGTTTCCTTAAAAAATCGGGTACGAGGTATCTCAAAAATTTTCTACACCATATCGGATTCAAAACATATGTTTTATTCCCATCTAAGCACTGACCTCACTCGATGCTGCTTAACATTTATAATCAAACAAATTACAATATAATTTATTTGGAATATAATTGTACCAAATTTTTAACTCAATTAAATTAATTTTTGACTTTTTACAATAGAGTATTTGATTTTTCTTGATTCTATATTAATAATATTTACCATTATTAAATCCATATTAATTAAAATTACAATATTGGCTTATAGTTATAGATAATACCTTAACTGTGGTAATTGAGTTCGCTCTCAGATTATCTTAGAATTATTAATACAAAAATAATTAAGATAATTTAATACATGCGAAAAATAAATTTAGTAAATTCGTGGTTAATATTAATAAAATATGAAACAAATTAGTAATATTTACATAACAAAAGGTAAAAATTAAATTATGATTACTAAATAAAATTTATAATGAATCTTCAAACGAAAAATTAATTATTTTATCAAACTATCAATCTAAAACATTCAGAAAAATAATAATAAGTATAAATGATAATGACATAATATAAAAATCTCATAAAAGATAAATGTTGTTTAAAAATATATTAGTTGTAAAAAATATTTTATTTAATTTTAAATGTCGAAAAATGCATTAATGAAGAAAGAGGGAATGGTGAGAGAGTGGGTCAAAAACGGACGCAAGGTTGTCGTTTAACGACAGAGGAGTTTTATTTAGAAATTGTTTTTGTTGTGAATTGTCATGGTTGTTTTAAGATGATTATTTTAGTTTTAATTTGTCTGAGTGATCACAAATAGACATAATTAATAACTTTGATAGAAGTACGCGTAAGATTTAAGAGTCCTAGGTTTAAGCCGGTCTAACCGTACCATGATGCGTACCTCTTAATTGTTTCTGAAAGAGTAAAAACACCTCAAAGTATAAGAATAAAATAAAGCAAAGTTTAACAGAACTTGAGTCCATAAATTAGGTCATCATCCTATGTCCAAGTCTAAAAATTTTTCTTTATAAGTTTAAAAAAATAACTTTTAATAAAAACGCGCAAAAGAAGGTATTGTTAGTTTATGAAAGAGTCTATCAAGCTCGCCGAGGTGCGAGCTGATTTACCGCCGCTGCAGGAACTTTTCCCGCCATGAGTTGACCTTGATGAATAAAATCAACACCCATCTGGTACTCATCAGAGTTTCAACTTATAAGATGAGTACCTGAGGGATAGAGTTATGCTGATAAGAGATAAACTGACTAATGTTACGCGATGCATGCATTGCAAATCTGATACCCAGCGACCAAATTTTTCCGCATTTTATGAATTATCGAAATGTTTGCTGGAGTATTATGGGTTAATACGTCATAAAAATATATCTGGATACTCCTCGTGGTTCCTATAATTGTTCTAGGTTTTTAGTTAACTAATTTCCAAATATATATATTATTATTATTATAATATAATATATATATATATAATATATATATTAATATATATATACTATATATTATAATATATATTATATCCCATAATCCAGAATATTAAGTAAAAATATTTTGATACTCCTCGGGGTCCTAGAGATTGTGCTAGGTTTTTAGTTAACAATATTGAATATAATATTATATATATAGATAATAATATATATATAATATAATATATATATATAAATATATATTATTATATATATATATATATATATATGTATATTATATGAAACTCACAATAGGCGTAACGTTTAAACAACTTTAGTTTTTAAACGTTTTTCTAAAACAATCGTTTTAAACGACGACAATAGAAGCAACTTCGTGGTCGTTCGCTTGCAGTCTCTTAGCCCTTATTCCGTGGACAGTCCTGTTTTCTCTGGGGGACAAAGGCTAAGAAGGCGTAACAAAAGTAGAGCCTTCTCTATACTTCCTCTACCATTTAGAACAACTGAACCTACCAGATACAGCAGAGGCATTAAACTAGATGTTAACATCTACAGGGTGTTTTATGTAAAGTCCACCATAAGAAGGAGGGATAGTACCTCAATTAAAACAAAAAAACCTATAAATAAATCCAGATCTCTTACCTTTTTCCCACAAGGATATAAGGGACCCACCTAGAGATTACAATACATTATCTCGGATTTGACGGTATATAGTCTCAATTAAGACAATAATGTATCAAAAAGTAGGTTTACTTTAAATAAGGGTGGTCCCTTATCATACATCTACAATGAGGAAGATATATAAGGGACCCCACCGAGAATCATACACCCTTGAGTGTTGAGAAAGGCTTGATGCTTTATTAGGGAATATATAAGGAGTGAAGAAATATCATACCACCATCATACCCCATGTATGTAGTATGATAAGGACCCACCCTTCATTGAAAGAAAGACCATAATTGGATAAATATGCCTAATCTCCCTCATATATTGCCCTACTCAAAGCCTTTCTACAAACCCGAGAACAGATGTATTTATTTTTTTATAATAATTTGTTAGACAAAAATTTGTAGGAAATTTATTTATTTTGATTTTGCGGTGGCCCTATTCCATACTCAACCCCAAATTGACGTCATTGCAAATAAATAGTCAATTTCAATGTTGAGCCACTTAGAATAATACTATATATAGAAGAGCACTACTGATACACGAAAGCCGGTTCACTGTGCCAAGTAATATGCGCCACCTAAACAAATTCAGTTGTTTCTAAAAAAGTTGGCATACGTCCGGTTGCCTGAATTTATGTTCTATATAATTAATGATTGATATTCATAAAATACTAACATAAAGATCGGTGCATATATATTTTAAGCCATTCTTAAAATAGTAGGTTAACATATTATTTAAAATTATATACAAATTAGTAGTCCTCGTCAACTAAATGTAGAATTCTGTATTTCGCCACCCTTTTGCATCTAAGACCAGTTTATTAAATACTCTGCAGGTGTTTTAAGTTATTATATTTTTCTTTTACATCTTTCTTCATTAATAGATATTTATTGACAAATATTTAAACTAATGTTTGTTGTCAGGTTGGCAGCATTCTTAGTTGCACTAGTCAACCGGCTTTCGTGTTATCAGTGGAATTACATTGTGTTACGGTCCTGTGCTCCTTCTATATAAGTATTATTCTAAGCTTATTCATACTCTAACCCAATTGACGTCTGCAGGAATAAACTAGAAATTTTCAAATGTTGGACCACTTATACGCGATTCCTGCAATGACGTCACACTCATGCATAAAAACGTCAGGTTAATAACCTCCGAATGCGTTTGGTTTGTTTACATCGAATTGAATCACCTTATAAATTTCTAACATTTTGGGACCATTAGCGATTATCGTATCGTTAAAAAAATAACTTAGTACTTGTACTTACTATTTGTAAATCTTGACTTCTAGGATCCTTTGTAGTCACTTTTCGATTTGTAATTTAAAATTTTTTTAAAAATTTTATTTGGGGAACACAAAAATTAAGAACAACTTTTTAACTTTACACAATATGCGTATTGTCAATTATTTCTCACGTCAGTAAATATTATGACATATTTATTTTTTTTGTAAAAAAAAATGACATCAAATTTTAAACAAAAACAAGCAAGTATTTTACGGTCGAAATAAAGATTAACAGAATGGTCTTATTGGTGGATTGCTTTATTTTTCTTATAGACCAAAAACCCAAAAAGTAAAGTCAAGTAAAGTGATGTAGAAATTCATACGTAGGGGTCGGGGCGGGGGACACAGTGGTCTAACTCCCTGGTTTTAGGTGGTTCCGAAAAAAAAACAGGGATAAGTTGC
The DNA here is from genome assembly GCA_018340805.1 of Microvelia longipes. NCBI lineage: Eukaryota > Metazoa > Arthropoda > Insecta > Hemiptera > Veliidae > Microvelia > Microvelia longipes. Next base: position 79,096 of record JACMZG010001871.1, on the reverse strand, counting down.
AACTACCGCACGAGCGCTAGTTTTCACCTTGCGCGCTTATCACTATTGTTATCAGTTTTAAATCGATACTTATTTATGTTTATAAAAAAATGTAAACAGACGATTTTATCTTATTCATTGACTTTTTTTCTTTTTAGTAGCTTATAAGATATTTTTTTTAGAAAATAAGAAACGTGTGTTACAAAGATGTGTATAATGAGACAACGAAGACGTAAATTAAATTTATAATTCCCCGGTTTGATGTTTGTTTACAAACATTTTTGATGTATGTCTACAATCATGTTATCACGTTATCAGGTCTACTTTTAAAATTAACACAGCGTTTATATTTTTATAAAAGCGTTTTATGAAAATTATACCTTTAAAATAATTATTACAATTTTTTCATTGTTTAAGACGCTTTAAATAATTTTAATCTTGGAATTGAAGAAATAATTATTTTTATATAGCGTACAAGGTGAACCGACCTGCCACTAGTGAGAAAGGGTGAACTTAGGGCAGGGAGTTAGACCACTGTGTCCTGCGCCCCCCCTACTGTATGAATTTCTACATCACTTTTATACAAAGTCTGTCTGAATGGGCGTCGACTGAGTTAAACTTTGGTACAATCTTAGATTAATACTATATATAGAAGGAGCACTACTGATAAAAGCAAAGCCAGTTCACTGGTGGTCTTAAGTAATGCTACCACCCTTACAATATACAATTTACTTTTAAAAAAGTTGGCAATTCGCGATTCAAAGTCCGTAGCAGCGCCACCGTCGCTGATAAGAAAAGAAATTGATAACGAAAGGGTGATCGTTGTTTCAGTCCTTCTTTTTGTGACGATTATTTCTTTATTTTTTTCAAAGTGATTTAATTCAATTAATTTTAAGGCGTATGAATTCAGTAGAATCACTATTTCATTGAAACATAGGGTTTAAATGGGTTGTCACAAGTATTTAAATTGAGTGATAAGAAGGTAAAAATCACGATATAGTGTTTTATTTTTGTTAAATAATGTTACTTTTAAATAAGTTTAGTTTGCACGAACACACAAAATTACCTTTTTATGGCATTAAATTGTTTAAATTAGGAAATTTAAATTAAATATAAACATATTAAATTAAATAATTTAACATGTATTTAATTAACTGATAACAAGCTAATTTTCCCTATAAAGGTGTTTAATTTATTAATTGTAAATCATTTTATTTACTCACTAAAATAATTAATAACTCACCGATTCATTCTTTTTGTAAATAGTTTGTTTAAATTATCCGTTTAGGTTTTAATATTTGTGGGTTAAATCGGACAAATCTAAGTCTGTCAAATAAGAGCCTGATTTTGTACTTAAAATGTAAATTTTTTTTAGCACCGATGGTCGTTCTATTAATTTTTAACTCGTTTATCACAAATAAACTAACAATAAAGAAATAAAAGAAGACTTTTTTTCGGGGTCCATGCTAATCTTAGAATAATACTATATATAGAAGGAGCACAGGACGTAAACACAATGTAATTCCACTGATAACACGAAAGCCGGTGACTGGTGCAACTAAGTAATGCTGCCAACCTGACAACAAAACATTATTTTAAATATTTGTCATAAATATCTATTAATGAAGAAAGATCGAAAGCACAAATATAATAACTTAAAACACCTGAGTATTTAATAAAACTGGTCTTAGATGGCAAAAGGGTGGCGGAATACAAGAATCTACATTTAGTTGACGAGGACTACTTTTTATATATAATTTTAATAATTCGATAAATACAATTTAAAATGCTTTAAATATTGTAATGCACCGATATTTATATTAGTATTTTATGAATAATCAATCATTAATTAATAATAGAACATAATAATTCAGCAACCGGAAGTATTGCCAACTTTTTTTAGAAAATTGTATATTGTTAGGGTGCAGCATTACTTAGTTGCACCAGTGATCCGACTTTCGTGTTATCAGTAGTGCTCCTTCTATATATAGTATTATTCTAAATGCAATCCTATGATAAAAAAAAAGTTGAGCACCCTTTCGTTTTCTCGCCATTGGTATTACCAACCTCATAATAATAAAAAAAAAAAATTTTTATTTAATTAAATACTCTGATAAATTATAAATGGGTTTTTTGATGAGCAATTCTTTGCATTTTGATTTAAAACACTTTATTTCAGCAATGTCTTTTATATCTTGTGGTAATGAGTTGTACAATACTACCCCTGAGTAATCTGAATTAAATTTATTTTTGAAGTTTTATGTTGGTTTATTCTACTAATTATCTCTTGAATCGCGAATTAAGGAACATTCGGGAATATCGCTACCGCAGTATTGTGGGTTGAAGGAGGCGCTAGTGTTTAGTGGTAGACAGCACTAATGTCCTTGTAGTGAATGTACCAGTCTTGTCCTACTGTACTTTTACCTCTACCCCTCTCACCCCCACTATAGAACTAGTACCGTTCTTCAGTACTCCTCCGGCTTCCGTTCCGTTGACTTCGTGCAACTTTTTCCCAACAAAGTTCGACACTGAAATAAGTCCGTTTCTTAAAGCTACATCTTCGAATCATTTTCCAATTGGCCGTTAATTGTTTAAAATCAAAGTGACTTGTGAATTTGTGACCGTCAATTTAGTTGATACCAGCAGTATTTACATTATTATCAAATTTGGATTATTGCCATTTTAAAAGGTATGACTTTAGTGCATTATATTTTAATTTCCTCAAGCAAAAATTGTTTCTTTCCTTATTTATATCTTAAGTATTGCAAAAGTATTGCGTTTACAAAACAACCTTTAATTATACGTTTTAGGCTTTTTTAAGGCATCCTGAGTGAATTTCGCAAAGTTTTCTGTCTGTATGTGTGTTGTGTTGTCATAAAGAGTTAACATTTTGTACAAAAATCAGTCTACCACTGCAGTTGTGCCATACGGAAATATTTTTTATGCCGTTATTAACACGCAATAATGAGTCAGCGAAAAGTTTCGAAAAATTATAAACCCGGAAAAATTATGCGATCGGATTTTGATTTGGCACGAATGTGACTATGCTTTGACTAACGTATATGCCAAGTTTCATCTCAAAACATCATTAATTCAATTTTTATTGAATGACATGAGTACGTTTTTTTAAAACATTGTAAAAAATCGGAAAATGGTCCTATTGAGTTGAAATTTGAAGCCAGTGTTAACCATTACCTAATAAATAAGTACACTAAGTTTCGTTTCAATTTACAGTAAACGAAAAATGGGGCGTTACAAAATCCATGATTTTTGTTGGATCATAAAAATTGAGGAGTATTGAGCGTGTTCAGTGCGTGACCGCTGTAATAATACCGATGTATTTAATATCTGAAGACGAGCTAAGCGAGTCCGAAGGCATGTTGCAGTATAAATTTGGCGAACTGTATTTCTGAGGACGAGTGAAGCGAGTCCGAAGTTGGGAGGATGAGCGTAGCGATTCCAATGTGATAAGGAAAAGTTCCGAAGTACCCTATACCGATTTTTGTGTTTTATTATTTTTTGTTATCATAATTTATTAAAAATCAGGTACAGGGTACCTCGGAACTTTTATCACATACACGTCGTTAAATTTTTACTGCAAGATGTCTTAGGAGTTGCGTTTCTCGTCCTCAGAGTGTAACGCATTAATTTCTTAGCAGCGATCACCCATCCAGGTGATCAGCATCCAACTACGATGGATGCTCTTAACGTTTATGACCCAAAAACCATTGATGTAATTTTTGTATTGAACCGAAACTTGATGTACTTATTAATTAATTAATAATAATAAATAATAATAAAAATAATAATCAATAATAAGAATTATTGTACCGAATTTCAACTCAATTTGGATTATTTTATGATTTTGTACAATTATTTAAAAAACTTACACAAGTCATTCGATAAAATTGAACTATTGCTGATAGTTGATGAGATGAAAATTGGCAAATACGCTGGACATATATATGGTTACAATGGAATTTCAACTCAATACACGACTCATTTGATAAAAATTGAACTAATGCTGATGATAATCTAACTAAATCCGTAGATATGCTAAATGATAGCCCTATTTTATTACAAACTTAGGGCCAAAAACTAGGGAGGGAAGTTTAAACTTAAACTTCCTTATTTAAACTTGTGCTTTTTTACTTTTCCTCATTCATACCAAAAGTATATAGTGGGTATTGTGTTTGCAAAAAAAATCCGAAACCGGGATATCACCGCATTATCTATTCTAGGTGATTTTAAGGCCTCTTAGTTATTTTCACAAAGTTGCCTATATGTGTTGTTTTCATCGTAGTTCTCACTGTATTTTTGCTAGAGAGTTGAAACTTTGTACCAAAATCAATCTGGTATGTGTAGTTGTGCTTTCAGTAAAATAATGTATTTATGATGTCATTAACTCGCAATAATGACTCTGAAAAACTTTTTAAAAAATCATAAAACGTGGAAAAATGTTAATTAATCGAACTGAGATTTGGCACGCATTTAATCTTGTGTAAGACTAACATGTGTACCAAGTTTCATCTCATTATCAGCATTAGTTTTTTTATCAAATGAATTGTATAGGTTTTTTTTAAAAAAAGTCGGAAAATTATTAAATTGAGCTGAAAAATGTCATTTACTTAATAAATAGGTTGACTAATTTTCATTTCAATACGACATGAAAATCTATAATTTTTGTTGAATCTGTTGGATAAGCAGCATTGAAAGTGGTCAGTGCTGTATGGGTGACTGCTGGGAATAGAGGGAATGTATTTACTATCTGAGGATGTACGAAGCGAGTCCTAACACGTGTTGCAGTATTACTTTGACGAATTTCAATTTCTGAAGACGAGCGAAGCGAGTCCCAAGTAGGGAGGACGAGCGTTGCGAATCCGATGTGATGAGGAAAAGTTTTGGTACTTATTTACTTGGTTTCCAACATAATGTTGGGACCCAAGTAAATATGGCGATATAGGGCAATTATTCACTTAGGTACCGACATATATTTAATAAATTATATAAAAGAAATTATTTAACAATCTTAATAGGGGATGTTGAAATGCAATGGGGCTTTTGTATGGGATTGAGAAGGGGGGGGAGAAAAGATTGATAATTAAGTAAATAAGATAATAGTGCGAAAGTACCCTTGGTTCCCAACATAAATTGGGGACCCAAGTAAATAAGTGCCAGGAAAATTACAACATATTTTTGTTCTCAAAGCAAAAAAGCTTGTAATTTCTTAAAGTCCTATCTCCATTACAATCGAAACTGAGGGATCGAGACCTCCTAGTTCCTATACCCAAATCCACTAGATTTTTTTCAGATAAATTGAGGTTGGGAACCAAGTAAATAAGTGCCAGTTTTGAGGTACCCCGTACCAGATTTTTCTATATACAGGGGTACTTATACCAAATTTAAACTCAATTAGATTTCTTATTTTTATGCAAAGTATGCTTATCATTTGATAAACATCTATTTCCACATGAAATGCAACTTTTGTTTCAAATTTTGTGATGAAGGTCTACACGCACGCTAAATTTGAAATTGATCTTAACCTTTTTTATTATTTTTGAAGTCTTTATTGATGATTAATGACGTCATAAAGTATGTGTGTATATCGCTAAATATAAATACAGCTAGCCCTAAAGCTGTATTTATAACCCGCATTGAAATAAATCTTAGTTAACTTATTTATTACTCAATTCCATTATTATTTTAAATTTTAATAATTTTTAAAATTATCGCTGTCATTAATGATGTTTATACTTATAGGCATATATATATATTCACACACACACACATATTATATATATATATTATATATATATATATATATATAATATATATATATATATATATATATATATATATATATATATATATATATCAGAGGCCCGGGTCAAACCTTGGAATCTTGGTACCTAAGGAATTCTTTATTGGTATAATTTTATTTCTCCAGAATGTTTTTGTTCTTGTGGACCAATTCAGTTCTTGCTCCAGCTTTGCGGTTTATGCTTCATAAACAGATCAGTGTCACATTTACTTGTCTGTCGATCTGCATGGATTTTTTTAAATTCCGTAAAAGACTTTCCGTTGAGAGAATTTGTAAACTCTTTGCCTTTGAATTTTTGGTTAAGTTTTTCCGAATTGCGTGTTATAAAATTGTGTGTCTATAAAAAATCTCTTTTACATTTTGTTGACATTATTATTTTCCGAACCCCCGATATAATAATATTAAATCGTTAGAAAGTGTCCCAACTAGGTCGTGATCTTGAAGATTATCTTTACGGGTAAACTACTAGATATTGGCTTCAGGTGACGGCTCATCTCAACTATAATCTTCATTTTAGTCCCCCGTGTCAACAAGGTCGTGGTCCCGAAAAGAACCTTTACTAGAAATTCTTTTCCAGTAAACTACTAGTTTTTTGGCTTGAGTTGATGGCTCATCTCAAAGGTAATCTTCTTTCTTGTCCCCCGGTGTCGAAGACTAAAACAAGGTCGTGGTCCTGAAAAGGACCTTTTCTAAAAAAATATTTTCCTTTTAGAATAAACAACAAGATATTGGCTTGCGTTGACGGCTTGTCTCAAAGAGTAATTTTCATTCTTGCCCTCCGTCAAAGAAGAGTGTAAAACCGGTCACATCTCACCGACTTTTTTTCTTATTGCTGTATTGTTTTTTATAAAATATTAATTAAACTTTAAAAAGTTTAAAAAAACTCATATATCAACCGAAATCAAACATTTTTTTTTCTTATTATTAACTAAATAATTAAAATATATTTAAATGATTCAAATCATACTACTTATAAGTGTTTAAAGTTTATTATTGATTCGTCGTAGCATGTTATTTGTTGACATATGTAGTTTAGTCTATGGGGGGTTTTCATTTTATTTTTCTAGCAATGTCGCCATAGGTTGATGAGATCTATGAGTCTTAGCTCGAGATATGTAGGTCGATTGTTATGATAGATAAAAGTTTCACTCGCTTTACCTGCATGACATTTATTTTTTCTTAGAAGTTTTATTAACCTTATAGGTTAATAAAAAAAAGTTCTGTTTGTCCGGGAGCTCACCGTCAGATATGAGAACTAATTGGTCATACATGGATTTACATAAAGGATTTACATAGGACATAGAGAAGAGTAAGAAACCAAAATAAAGCAAGAAGGACAATGAAGGCAATATTATAACCTTCCAATAAACTACTTGCGCTAACCTAGTGGACATTTGAGAAATTTCACCCACAAGATATATATATATATATATATATATATATATATATATATATATATATATATATATATATATATATTATATATATATATATATATATATATATATATATATATATATATATATATATATATATATATTTAACATAGAGTTAAGTAAAAAACCAACAATTCTGGTAACTTATTCGGGCTGGACATATTTGCTACTTAAAAAAAAATATTTTTACAATTATAATTATTATTATAATTGATTACAATTATTTTTCTTAAACGGTTTAAAAATGTGACAGAGTAGGGATTTTATTCCTGCCAAAACAGCGGTTTACGCCTAGTATATGCAGGGGGGGGGGGCAAAATGTCTTGTATTCATCCTCAAACGCAAAAAAGCCCAATAAATGATTTCCCTTCAATTTACTTTTTTTCACACAAAATTCGGTGTTGTATGTGATACTTCAGAAAGTACAAACGATTTTTGCGCCTACAACTCGTCGGAAGTTATTTAAGTTGTAGCCAAATCTAAAACTTAAGTTGTCGGACAAATTCACTTAATTTTTCCGTACTTTAATTTACATTAGTTCTGTTCATTTCTTATTTGTTTTTTTATTAATTCGTAAAAAAATAAAATAAAATGGACTATTATCTCAATAATACGCTTTTAATAAGGTCTTAGTTTTCACATAATCGCGCTTCGTTTTCACACATATTAGTGTAATTATATTGTTGTGCAGTTATATTTGATTAGACGTATAACAGTTGGGAAATTTTCCTATGTTAATGCTTTTATGTAATTCAGGTTTTTTTGTGAAGTAATCGGTTCAATAAACTTACTGGTTTTTATCCCAAATAACTGAACGGACTATGAATTGTTCTTTTTAGTGATTTCAACATATTGTGCGACAGACTTTAGGAGACTTATGAAGTAGGTAAAAAGTACTTCATTAGAGGTGGGCAAATATTTTTCACGGGGGGGGGGCTCCCCCTGCGATGTATGAAAACTGTGCTTTTCCTCTTAATATATATATTAATATATATATATATATATAATATATATATATATATATATATATATATATATATATATATATATATATATATATATATATTATATATATATATATATATATATATATATATATATATATATATATATATTATATATATATATATATATATATATATATATATATTATATATATATATATATATATATATATATATATAATATATATATCTTATATATATATATATTAATATATATATTATATATATATTATAATAATATATTATATATATATATATATATATATATTATATATATATATACTTCTTTTTACCTACGGTATAAAATCATTTTTTATAAAGTAGGTATATAGGAAAAGTATTGTGTTTACGAAAAAAATCCGAAACCGGGATGTCACCTGAATTACCTGTTTCAGGTGTTTTTAAGGCTTTCTAAGTGGATTTCCCAAAGTTTGCTGTCTCTTGTGTGTGTGTCTGTTATCATCGTAGCTTCCAGCGTATTTATGCTAGAAGTTGAAACTTGTACGAAAATCAGTCTATACGTGTTTTTGTGCTATCCGATTTTTTTTATGGTCATTAACAAGCAATAATGAACGATTATAGAAATTTATAATTTCAAGGGTTCAAAAACGCGGAAATGTTGCGTTTGTTATCCTGAAGGTTGATTTTTGTATCAAGTTTAATTAAATTATTTAATAATATTAATGCGTTTCAGAATTTTACAAAACTTATTTTATTTCAATCAGAAACCTCTATAACGGGGTTTGACCTCACACACCCGGGTTCTCTATCCACCACACACACACACACACACACACACACAACACACACACACACATATAATATATATATATATATATATATATATATATTTATATGCATTAAACACTAGGAATGCTTGGGTCTAAAAAGGCAAATCTGAGGGTTTATGTCTGTAGAGTTTACGGTGAAACTTTCGTTGGAAATACGAGCAGGTGAATAAGACGTATTTAATACCCTATAGATAACTATCTTACCTTATTACAGTTATATATGTATATATCCGACATTTCCGACAACCAAAAACCTCAAAAAGCGTCATAAAGAGAAATTTCGCTAAATGATACAAAAACTTGTGGTTTTATCGACTTAAAAAACATACTGAAGTAGGTGTTAGAAAAAAAGACTAGTGAAAAAAATAACCGTTATGTTGGTATGACTGACGAAATAAAAACAGCTGTTAAAGGAAAACAATTGTATAAAAACAAACTGGAATCGAGGGATTAATCTCTTACTTTACTCCCTGTTTTTATAACACCCAGTGAAAGTCTGAAAGTCTACTTTTTCTTATTTGTCTATTTATTAGGCGATTACAGCTCTTTATGTTGTTACTTCATTTTTAAAGTTTGTAGAATAGTTTATTCATAAATGCTTTGGATCTGCGTTGCGATTTTCACCCATATTTACAAATTGTGATGAAAGACACTCGATGGGACGTTTATAAATAAATTAGTACGTTCACAAACACTTTTAGACCCGCGTTCGTATGGGATCGATCTCTCATACGGTACTATTGTTGTATGAATATCGGAGGGGATCGATCGCATAACGCTAGAACTAGGGAGATGAAATCTAAATGGATGCCCCGATCGCTGTATGTACCTTTAGAGACGATCGTATTAATGGATAACCTCTCGTCGAACGGATGAGAAGCCAATCAAATATTGTTATAGGAGGTTATTTAGTACTTTAGGTTATTTAGTTATTTAGTAATCTAATTGCCGTGACATAAAGAACACACTTCTCAGCCTTTTGACATAAATAACTATTTTACTTCCTTATAACAAAAGTGAACCTTCACTATAAAAGACGCAATGTTTGGCGGGATCAGTTATCACGTAATCTCACTCGATCGACTAAACAAATAACGCTGTAAAAACCGTGAAGTAGTTGACCGTATTGCATACGTATCCAATACGATCGCTGTTAAATAAGCTGCGTGTACGTAGTAAATTTCAACTGATTTAAATGACTATATTTCGCTATGATTCTCATAGTAATGTTTATATCTATAAAAATTTTTATACTTTTTCGCAAAATCCAGTGTTAACTTCAAGTTCCAGAAGTTAACTGCGCCATCAAAAAGAAGTTCCCTTTACACAAACAAATTACACCGATTGTGTAATTTTTTGATGGTCAGTTAACTTCTGGGACTTAGCAGTTAACACTCACACGTTAACAGAAAATATGACACGCAAAATTCTGAAATATACCTTAAATTATGTAGGAAAAGCATAGTCTGCCTATCTAGAGTGGAGCCTTTTATACGATTGTGCAATGCTCAAAATTTTCTAAAATCGCACTGATTCCAGTTTTCTTGCAATAAGTAGCCCCCCGTAAGTCGGTGCAAACATGAAACAAACCATTTTTTAAAGCTGATAAAATTTCCTATATAATAAAGTGTTTTAATTATCAAAATGGAATGACTACAACAAAGTTATGGTGGCTTCTAAACACCAAAATATGGTTATTTGCAAAGTCAGAGAATTTCTTTGAAAAAATATTGACCTTTGTGCATTTTTCGGGCATTTAAAATGTTAATAACTTTAGTTGTATTTATCCGATTTTGACGAAAAAACACTCGTTTTTATAGGAATTTTAATCCAGNCACCAAAAAATTACACCGATTGTGTAAATTTTTTGATGGTCAGTTAACTTCTGGGACTTAGCAGTTAACACTTCACGACGTTAACAGAAAAATTGACACTGCAAAATTTCTGAAATATACCTTAAAATTATGTAGGAAAAGCATAGTCTGCCTACATCTAGAGTGGAGCCTTTTATACGATTGTGCAGCTCAAAATTTTCTAAAAATCGCACTGATTCCAGTTTTCTTGCAATAAGTAGCCCCCCGTTGTCGGTGCAAAACATGAAGCAAACCATTTTTTAAAGCTGATAAATTTCCTATATAATAAGTGTTTTAATTATCAAAATGGAATGATAACAACCAAAGTTATGGTGCTTCTAAAACACCAAAATAATGGTTATTTATGCAAAGTCAGAGAATTTCTTTGAAAAAATATTGACCTTTGTGCATTTTTCGGCATTTAACAAATGTTATAACTTTAGTTGTATTTATCCGATTTTGACGAAAAAACACTCGTTTTATAGGAATTTTCAGCTTTAAAAAAATGGTCTCTCCATGTTTTGCAACCGACTTACAGGGAGCCTTATTGACAGAAAAAACTGGAATAAGTGCCGATTTTATAAATTTGTGAGCATGCGCAAATCATATGAACGGGCTCCACTCTAGATTGGCAGACTATCGCTTTTCCTTCATAATTTAAGGTGTATTTTCAGAAAATTTGGTTTGAAGTAGTACAAAATGAGTCACATTTTTTAGGTCCTGGGCTTTGGACTATTATCAACGCTATAAATGAAGTGAATGAATAGCCATTTATTAGAAATTGTTATTTATGCCATAAGGCTGAGAAGTGTTGTGTCTTTATGTCTCGGCAATTAGATTTACCGACGAGCGAAGCGAGTCGGGAAATTGCCAAGACATAAAGACATTCTCAGCCGGATGGCATAACTATTTTTTTTGAGGTAGCACTCATTAAATATAAGCACTCATTAAAAAAAAATCAAAAAATAGCACTCATTAAACCGCGCCTATATACTTAATTGAAAAACACAAACGTCCAATTATTATTAACTCTATATCATCGTCGTCATTAAATTCATCCATAGCTTCACCTTTTACTCAAAATGTAAAAGCTTTACAAATAAACACACAAAATTGTCAATTAGAACACCTTTTAAAAACGAAAAAAAAAATTAGTCTACGAACAAAAACAGAAACAAAATGAACGTTTTTAAAGAAAACTCATGAAGGTTTAACACAGATTGTTTTTGAACACGCTACATTACAGTAATGGCGGCAACATATGAATTACTTTTACGTCCTAGGAGTTTTTTTACATTCATTATTGTCCTCGGAGGTGAAAAGTACTAAATAACCTCCTATAACAATAATGATTGGCTTCTCATCCTAAAAACGGTCCAATAAAGTGCTCAATTACGTACTACCTCAAAAAATAATTAACATTAACAAAATACAAAATATAAAATAATAATTTATTTATTATTAAATTTAATATTTATTAATTAATTTATTATTATTAATTAATAATATTATTATAATTATTATTAATTTTATTAAGTTCGCTAAGTAATGTTTTTTCTTTTCCTTTATTTTTATTGGCTCTTGGACTATTATCAACGCTATAAATGAGGAAAACTAAACCTTCCTACAATGGTTGATAGAGAAGTTGAGTTTCAAAGTCGGCTGCTTATTTCCAACCGGATTTATTTAAAGTCCTTAAGCAGCTTTAAAAATGACGTCATAACACTCCCAAATTACTATGAGCAATGTTTTTCGTTTTACGACCAATAAACGTTTTATTAGAAACGGGATTTTTACGATGTGGAGATGTGGCGTGCTTTTTAGGTCCTTCAGACTAAGTTATTTTCGTTCTTTTTACGACTTAATTATTAGCGCAACCTGCTTCACAAAAATTTAATTTATGAGGTCAGTAGAATATAGAGAAAAATCGTAGAGCTTAAGAGTGAGCTAAAGGGGAATTACAGTCTATCGTTTAGTTTAAAAATCCCCAGGTCATAAGTAATTTTGGTGATTGACCAATCAGAGAAGCGCTGCCAACCTCTCTCTAAAAAGAGAAAAAATCCCTACCACAATAACCGCTGTAGGAAAAAACCTTCTTCCCACAATCGTTCACTTTGTTTGTGGTTCTTATTTTGATTACATCGTTTGAAAAATACTTTCAAATTAATCTTAAAAAATTATATTCTATAATAAAAGTACACAAAGAAATGTAAAAAAAACATCGCCAAGAAAATACGGGTAAAATAACCTGATTTGTTTACATAGTTTTTTCCCGCTCTCTTCTTGCAGGGATTTTTTCTTAAGAATCAGTGGTGTCTAAACTGACCTGTCAAGATTTTTAAACTAAACGATAGACTGTAGTTTTAATTTTTTTACTTTTCCTCATTATAACGTAGACATATAGATAATGTAAAGCGTTTGCACAAAACATTTTAAAATTAAATTTCATCTAAATTATCCGTTTTATTTTTTAAAGACCTCTCTGGTCAATTTTTCTAAGTTGTCTCTGTATATGTGTGCGTGCGTGTGCTTCAGAGTTAAAATGTGGTTCAACTCTCCCTATGTGGTTCAGAACCCTTTTCTTTTGGAATATTGAGCTATCCGGTGCTATCCTTGAAATAATATATATTTTTTACCGCTAAGGACCAAGCTGTCGAAGTGGTTAATCCGGGCAAAAAAATATATGTCTGCAAAAAATTTCGCAAAACTTGGATTTCACCTTAATTGTCCGTTTCAGGTGTTTTTAAGAACTCCTAAGTGATTTTCACGAATTTATCTGTTTGTATACGGACAAACACTGAGCGTGTGTTATCATCGTAGCTCCTGGCGTAGTTATACTAAAGAGTTGAAACTTTTCAAAAATTTTTCACACAATTTGTAATGTCCTATGAGAACACCCTTTTAGCGAATTTCCTTTGGAAATTCGCCTAATGGAATAGCGTCATGGCGGAAAGTCGAACCTCGGACCACGACACAAATCCGTTTCTGAGGTCCCTAATAACGAAAAAATACGTTTCGCGAAACTTTATATATATATATAAAGCAATGGGAGCCGTTGAAATTCTTCTTTTATTCCAATATTGTTTGTTCCAATATTTTATCCAATTCGCTGTCGGGCGAATTTCATTTAGAATGCGTGTTTCCGTGCTAAACAACCCATTTCTTGCATATGCAAGAACCATGCCCATTGCGTGGTTCCGGTTCATGCTTTAGAACCTAAGCAGTTACTCAATTGTCAAGCACTGCTCGTAACTCATATATATATATATATATATATATATATATATATATATATATATATATATATATATATATATATATAATATATATATATATATATATATTATATGAGTTACGCTTTTAGGTTCTATATAGTTAGCTATATAGAACCTATATATTAGCTATATATTAACTATTATATATAGTTAGCTTTAGGTTCTAAGCATGAACCGGAACCACGCAATGGCATGGTTCTTGCATAAGCAAGAAATGGGTTGTTTAGCACGGAAACACGCATTCTAAATGAAATTCGCCGACAGCGAATTGGATAAAATATTGGAATAAAAGAAGAATTTTCAACGGCTCCCATGCAAATCCTATGATAAAAATTTCGATCACCCTTTCGTTTTCCCGCCATTGGTATTGCCAACCTTACAACTATCTCTTTGAATCGCGAATAGAAAAATTGGAACGGGGCACTTCTGAGCTTTTCTCAGCACATCAGATTCGCTGTGAACTGATGTGCTGAGGAAAGCTCAGAAGTGCCCCGTTCACATTTTTCTATACTTGAAATGCACGTTTCATATGTTAAGTTGACCATAAATGACATGGCAATAGAAAAACAACAAATAATTGAAAATAACCATTACACATGGGATAGCAAGTATCTTGAATAAAGGGTATGGCGCATTAATATTTTTGTCATGTAAGAAGTTACCCCGCTGAGAATAAAAAATAGAGAAGTATCCATCACAAAACATACATCAAAAACAAACTGCACATGCATTTGGCACGAACTGCGCATGGTTACAATCATTAAATTACCTTCCGATGGTAAGTTGGACAGTCCGGGTTCGATTCTGGTCGGGGCCTCTAGAATTTTCAATGCGAGGGAAGGAAATCCTTTCACGTGACTTCTTCGAAATGGACGTTAAGTCGGTGGTTCCGAGCCTGTGCGAAGTCAGGTAGTTGTAAAAGATCTTAACCCTAAATTATCCTGGGTTTAGAATGTTTCAAGAGAAATAATTAAATGCGAATGAGTTCATAATGACGGAAGGGTTCTTTTAGTGCCAGAAAATTACACTTATTTTTATTATAATTATGTTATAAAAGTCGTAAAATGCGGCGAATTACTTTACAGCTAAGGGTCGTAAATTCGTTCTACTACTGTTTCTCTCGGTAAAGGTTATAAGAAGGGAAAGAATTAAAACAGCTCAGTTTTAACATAATGACCGTGTAACGGTTCTTTTATTAACGGTTCCTGGTTTTTCGTATTTTTAGTAATAATTTGTTTATTGCTTTTCTTTATAGTTCTTTTTAAAATTATTATTATGTTTTATTATTTATTTATGATTGATAATCATAATTTTGATTATCTGTCGTAAATGAATAAATTCTGTGCTGTAAGAAAGGAGTTTTTTCAAAGAATTGAGCTTATAGGTTAGGTTCGTGGAGGGGGTAGGTGAATTTTTTTTAATAAATAAATATAATGTATGTATGTATATATATATATATATATATATATTAATATATATATATATATATATATATATATATATATATATATATATATATATAATATATATATATATATATATATATATATATATATTATTATTATTATTATTATATTTGCTTTTGTTTTCTCATTGCATAGCAATGGCATTAAATGACAGCGGGACATCATCCAAAGGTGTCATTTTTTTAGGGGGGTGGTGACTCTATTCGGTGTTTGTTGATATTATTATTATTTGTTTTTTAGATTTTCTCTATCTCAGTCAAAAAAATACTGGCTAAAAAAATAGATAAATAGACGGGCAAAGCCAAGTCAAACATCTTTATTTTGTTTATTTTTCCGTCTTAAGTCACTCAAGTCGGTCGATAGAAATTTCGGACGATGTGGCACGTATTGACGATGACAGCTTTCTGTAAAGTTTGTATATGAAAGGGCTTATATTAATTTATGCAAACTGTCATGAAGTGTATTAGGTAAACACCTGTAGCTGATAAAATAAGTGGTACCACAAAAACTTGCTCCATTTTCCTTCCCGCTGTACTTCAATAGCAAGCTCTGAATATTTGCTAATTTTCTCAGTGTAAGTACTTAATAAGTTATGAGTATTAGGTACAGCTATATCAATTAGTGAGATAAACCTGACTTCATGATACTATAATACGACACACGGCTAAAATCAATTGACACCCCGCAAAATCTCAATGCTTTCAACCCTTATTTTAAAATAAAAAAAATCCCTTCTTTTAAGTAACAAAATCCCTACTCTGGCAACTGAAAGTCAGGTTATGTTTTAAATTTTATTATTTGTTTTTATTGATATCGTATTTTTTATTTATTTAATTATTTACTTTTTAAGTAGGAATATTGTTGTATCTTATAAAATTTACCTAAGTGTTACATTAAATTTGTTCGGGAAGTATGAATTAAGTGAAGTTAAAGTTGTTGATTACGTAATGCAATGGATCATAATAGTTCTATGATAAAAGTTTGACGATTTTTAATAAATCGTCAGCTATAATTACTTTTTTTCAAAATAAACTGCTTTTGTTGTGTTATGTTTGTATAATTGAATGCGTATTGTTTCATATTATAAAAATAATATGACACAATATGCATTCATGACTTAAAAAAGTCAAGACTGTCATCTATTGAAAGACATGGCATTTTCGAAAAAAATGCTGTCTTTTGGTTGACAGACCCCAGACCCTGCGCTGTACTCAAATAGCAAGAAATGCTTGAAGAATACATCAATGTCCATGCGTCAAATATAGGCACTCAGATCATATTACAACTCTGCAATAATTGGATGAATTAAAACAGATTGGAATGAACGAAACGAACAGATAAATATGCACAATGAGGGAAATAAAAGCGACGCGAGGTTACAATTATTTACAACCAGTGTTGCCTTGAAAAATGTATTTTTTTATACTGAGGTTGGCATAAAGTGGAGGGGGAAAGATCGTGGTCGGTCTAAACCAATAGAATTCTTTCCCTCACAGATTTTGGCGCGCTGTCAATTAATTTTAGCCGTGTGTCGTATTATAACTATGTTTCCAATATTTATTATTGTTTTTATTTATCAGTGTTTAATTTAATTATTACTTGTTTCAGGTGAGATAAATAAGTGGAAATTATGTATCCTTTGACTTCACGTATTTCCTGTAAGTTTTTTTTTGAGTTTACCTGCTCTTTTATTTCCTCAATTTTTCTTAGGTAATATTTATTTTGTCGTGAGTAAAGGAATACAAACTAATTATATTTAGACAACCTATTAATTACCAAACCTACTGAGTGCTAGTGATTTGCAGAGATTAATTATTTTATTTTCTAATTAGTGAAAACGTATATGAATAGTTTTAAGATAAAAGATATTCAAAACAATAAGAATTCCATTTTAAAGAATTTAAAACTCGCGTAAAATTTAGCAGTCTTGCCATCAGGTGTTGACAACAATACATTAATACCTAGAGTTGGAATTCGCGGGTTAATTTAGCAGTGTTGTCTTTATGATTTGACATTACTTTAATGGACAGAGTTGAAACTCGCAGGCACATTTAGCAGTGTTGCCTTCAGGTCTTGTGAACATTATTTTAATGTTAGTATGTAGTTCTGCAATTGAGTCATGCACCATTGAACCCACACAGACTGGCTCTATGTCCTTTAAATCCCTCTAGTTAAACAGGTTGAACTCAATCTATGTTGAACTCAAACCATGTTGAACGTGAACCAGGTTTAATCTATATTATGTTGAACCCAAAAAATGTGCGGTTGAACGTGACCCACGTTAAACCTTATCAATATTCGGTTGAACGTGAATCGCGTTAAACCCGATCTAAGTTGAACGTGAAACAGGGTGAACCTGAACATGGTTTGGCTTCAACCTGGTTTAGGTGCTGGTTAACCAAAGGGATCTGAAGGAAAGGGGGCCTTTGTGTGTGTGGGTTTAATGGTGCACGACTAAACCGCAGGACTACCTTCCATTTTATCTTGTTTTTATTTCATAATATTTACCTATTGATCTTCCAACGTTACACAGCCTTATTTTTATCTCTCAAAAATATTAATTTTCTTCCCCAAACTACGGCCATGTTTTTTATTAGAATGGCACCGAATTTGGTGTACATAATATTTAACTCCATAAAACGAATCCGTTAGGTATTGATTTTTTAAAAAGATCAAAAGTGGGATTTTAAGCATGATCGAAAATGTTTCTATGCATGATCGAAAATGTTCTAAGCATGATCGAAAATGTTTCTATGCATGATAAAAAATGTTTCTATGCATGAGCGAAAATGTTCTATGCATGATGAAAATGTTTCTATGCAATCGAAAATATTTCTATGCATGACGAAAATGATGCATGATCGAAAATGTTTCTATGCATGATCGAAAATATTTCTATGCATGAGCGAAAATGTTTCTATGCATGATCGTAAAATGTTTCTATGCATGATCGAAAATGTTTTATGCATGTGATAAAATGTTTCTATGCATGTTTTATATGCATGATAAAAATTTTCTATGCATGATAAAAAATGTTTCTATGATGATCGAAAATGTTTCTATGTAAAAATGTTTCTATGCATGAAAAAAATGCTTTCTATGAATGATCGCATAAAAATGTTTCTATGCATGATGAAAATGTTTTATATGCATGCATAATAAAATGTTTTTTATGCATGATCGAAAATGTTTCTATGCATGATCGAAAATGTTTCTATGCATGATCGTAAAATGTTTCTATGCATGATAAAAAATGTTTCTATGAATATCGTAAAATGTTTCATGTGCAGATTGAATGATGAAAATGTTTCTTGCATAATCAAAAATTGAAAAAGAGCAATTTATTGAAATTTTTTTAGCACATGTAAAATCTTTAAGTCTAATAGGGACAAAGCAATTTGGGGAAAATTGGAAACATGGCGTCGGTACACTTTTAAGTTGTTCTATGTTTATTGGTTCGAGTCCTTTAAATTTGTTTTTTTAAAATCATTTATTCTTTTAGTTCTAGATTTCATAATATAATGCGTCGTCGTGTGCGTGACAGTTTAGTTTGATGATCATTGTTTCAACAGACCTGAGTTTAAGTTTAAAATCGTGGAAAATTATTTTTAAGCGAAAGTTAAATGAAAAACGTTTCTTCTACATCTGAAGGGTTTAAAGCATTTTACTCATTTTTCTTTCTGTTTTTATAAATATAAATGGTTTTTTTTTTATAGAAAAGGAAATTTTTGATAAAATTTTCTTTAAATACTCGGATGATGCTGGAGGTATGACTATTATACATGACCGTGACAATACGAATTTGACCGAGATATGACGATGATGACCGAGACATTACGAAGATGAGCGAGATATGACGGTGATGACCGAAGTTGATTGTCATCTGACGCGGGTCATTAAGACAAGGTTCTCGGTCACGCTCGCTATTATTGTAATTTTTTTTGTTTTCTCTAAAATGGTCATTATAGTTTAGAAGCTCTGTGACACAATGACCTACTGGTGTCTCGTTCCAAGATATAACACTGATGACTCCATTACTTATCCTCTAAAGACTTACAGTCATTTGTTTTAAGACTTACGAATATACAGGGAGTACAAAATAAAACTCCTTTCCCGAAAGGAGGTGGTACTGCAGCTCATTTCCAACAAAAAACTTCATATTTATCATGGTCCGATTCACAACCGTTTTCACACAAGGTCAAAATTCATGAATTTTTAAAACTCCTTGACTTGCATTCATAAAATGGCTGATATCTCAGGAAGTATACACCTAGCTTCACAATTATGGATTTGTTGGAAAAGCTGGGAAATTTCTGTAAGACAACATAGTTTTATATCCAAAAAGTATGTATTCAAGTGTAAAAATAGGCATAACTTAAAAAATTTTGACAAAAATTAAAATTTTGAAACTTTTTGACGGTACAATTTGAAGCTCATGAGCCATTTGAGAATCTCTTGTTGCTAGGAAAACTACCTTGAACACTTCTCTTTAAGGTGACACCCATAATTATACCATTTGTAGGCTATTTTTTGAGTTAAGACTGATATAACTCAAAAAACACCCTAAAATACAAGTTTATTTAATTTCATGCGAGTTAATTTATGGGGTCTCATTGTCGAACGTTTTTTAATTATATTTTTTTTAAATAAGGGATTCATAAACTATCAGAGAGTGCTATTTATTTTTAATTGGTTATAAAGTAAATTAAAAAAACGAATAAAAAAAAACGAATTAAAAAAAAACGAAATGAATTAATGAATTATAATGTATGTATGTAATATATACTTGACTTAAATCAAATCACCCTTTACAAGTGTATAGTTGCTAATATTAAATTGGTTATGTAACAATTTTTTATATTTTAAAAGACAAATTACTTAAAGATACTTGAAATGCTTTCTTTACTTGAATGTTTACAGTCTAAGCATGTGTCATGTGGTATTAATTTTTATAAGTTTTTTTTTTTTACTTTTTTTACTCAAAAAACAACTTTATTGACTTGGTTCCGAGATAGTGAACTTTATTTTCCAGTTTGCTTATTTCCGATTAAATAACCATGTTAATAAGTCAGTAAGTATCCTTATCAAATCCGGTCTCTATTATTCCGGTAAATATTAACCACTTTCTTTTTTAATATTTGTCCAGAAATCGACTTAATACTGATAGTTTATGTAATACGAAAAACATATATGTGATTAAAATAGGATTAACAACTAAACTGATTTGTTAGTCTGCCAAGTTAATGCGACCATATATGTGACACAAATAATCTGGCGTGACAACTTAAGTAAGGATATAGCGCTGTATGAGCACTCGCGCTCAATTCCAGTTAGTTAAGAATACTATTGGAACCATATGTCCACTCCTAATTAGCCTAATAGTCCAATTAGATTGGTTGTGTAAAAATAAATTCGTAGTCAATAACATGGAAATTGGTTTATTCAAGACATTTCTGTATAGGACTGTTGCTCTTTGATATTTCTTTCTGTATAGGTAGACTGTTGATGTGCCTTGATATTTATTTCTGTATAGGTAGACTGTTGCTGTGCCTTGATATTTCTTTCTGTGGTATGTGCTGTTGCTTGATATTTCTTTCTGTATAGTAGACTGTTGCTGTGCTTGATATTCTTCTGTATAGGTAGACTGTTGCTGTGCTTGATATTCTTTCTTTATAGTAGACTGTTGCTGTGCTTTGATATTTCTTTCTGTATAGGTAACTGTTGCTGTGCCTTGATATTTCTTTCTGTATAGGTAGACTGTTGCTGTGCCTTGAGATTTTTTCTGTATAGTAGACTGTGCTGTGCTTTGATATTTCTTTCTGTATAGGAGACTGTTGCTGTGCCTTGATATTTCTTTCTGTATAGGTAGACTGTTGATATGCTTGATATTCTTTCTTTATAGTAGACTGTTCTGTGCCTGGTTTTACTTTCTGTATAGGGTGACTGTGCCCTTGATATGCTGTTTTGCTGTAATAGGTAGACTGTTTGCTGTGCCTTGTATTTCTTTCTGTATAGGTAGCTGTTGCTGTGCCTTGATATTTTTTCTGTATAGTAGACTGTTGCTGTGCTTGATATTTCTTTCTGTATAGTAGACTGTTGATGTGCCTTGATATTTTTCTGTATAGGTAGACTGTTGCTGTGCTTGATATTTTTCTTTCTGTATAGGTAGACTGTTGCTGTGCTTTTTTGATATTTCTTTCTGTATAGGTAGACTGTTGCTGTGCCTTGATATTTCCTTTCTGTATAGTAGACTGTTGATATGCCATTGATATTTCTTTTCTTTATAGGTAGACTGTGCTGTGCCTTGATATTTCTTTCTGTATAGGTAGACTGTTGCTGTGCTTGATATTTCTTTCTGTATTAGTTAGACTGTTGCTGTGCCTTGATATTATTTCTGTATAGTAGATCGTTGCTGTGCTGATATTTCTTTCTGTATAGGTAGACTGTTTGCTTTCTTGTAAGGAGATGTGCGTGCCTTGATATTTCTTTTTGTATAGATAGATTGTTGCTGTGCTTTGATATTTATTCTGTATAGGTAAACTGTTGCTGTGCCTTGATATTTCTTTCTGTAATAGGTAACTGTTCTGTGCTTTGATATTTTTCTGTATAGGTAGACTGTTGCTGTGCCTTGATATTTTTCTTATAAAGAATACGGCACGCAAAGTACCTATACAGAAAGAAATTCAGGGCACAGCAACGTCTACCTATCAGAAGAATACACAGTTGCTGTGCCTTTGAGATAGGTAGCTGTTGCTGTGCTTGAGATTTTTTCTGTATAGTAGACTGTTGCTGTGCTTTGATATTTCTTTCTGTATAGTAGACTGTTGCTAGTGCCTTATATTTCTTTCGTATGCAGACTGTTGCGTGCCTCGTATTTCTTTCTGTATAGGTAGACTGTTGCTGTGCCTTGATATTCTTTCTGTATAGGTAGCTGTTGCTGTGCCTTGATATTCTTCTGTATAGGTTGTTGCGGTGCCTTGATATTTCTTCTGTATAGGTAGACTGTTGCTGTGCCTTGATATTTCTTTCCTGTAATAGGTAGACTGTTGCCTGTGCCTTGAAATATTTTTTTTTCTGTAATAGGTTAGACTGTTGCTTGCCTGATATTAAGCGCATTCCTTTGGAAATTCGCCTTCAAGCTTTCTTCGTTGTCTGCTGTTCTGTTTTGTCTTAGGATCCACAATGACCTGTATTGGTATATTCATGTACTTTAGCATCTCTTTTCGCGTAGCAACAAACTGAGCCTGTTTACCAATTAACGTAGATTGTGTTTCCATTATGATTTTAACAATATCCAGCGGTTAATTAATCATTTCACGGTGCATTTGGACGATAATTGATCATTAGATGAAGTGTTTCTTTGTTGAAACTGATTCATTTGAAGTCCTTTATATCGCTAATAAAAGAGTTCGTGCGGAACATCGCCGCGTCTCCAAGATTATTAAAAAGAAGTGAAAAATATCGATCTCGTCCTGATCGATTTGAAACGAAAGCGACATGAAACGCGTTTGGGAACATTTTCAAATGATTCCTAATTATTATAAATCCGTTTCGGGGACTATTATTAGTACCTACCTTACCTATGCCTTTTAAGACAACTTTAGTCTTTTGTTTCTGTAAAATACAGACAATCCACAGCCTTTTGATTAAACAGTAATAACTAAAAATGAGGCTAAAGGAAGTGATAATTTGAGAACCAATGAAACGATGTCCACAGTGTATGGTGTAATCGCCATTGCTTCATTACTTATGGAATAATTAAATTAAATTTAAATAAATTTAAATTAAATTCATTATTTTTTGACACAATATAATTGTGTGAGAGACACCTAGGAAATGTATCAAGCAAAATCTGGAACTGTTTCATCATTCGATCATTTCGCATCATTGATGGCTCGACATAATTCTTGTCTCACTCTGTTCGTTACGTCTAACTCATCTCATCTTGCGCCATATATTGGTCAATATTATGTTTGCAAAACTCGTAGTCTCATGAATAATTTGTTGCTTCCCATGCATGATGGTGGTAAGAGAGCACCGCTCGTCTCTGGTAAGGTACTTCACATTATATTCTCGAATTAATTGAAGGTCAGAGTGAGTTTAGGCTCTTCGCGCCCTGATGAGTTAGACGTAACGAAACAGAAGTGGGACATGACATTATGTCGAGCCATCAATGATGACGAATGTCGAAATAATAGAACATTCCAGATTAGCATTGCATCTTGCTTGTTACATTTCCTAGTGTCTCTCGCACAATTATATTGTGTCAACTATTCATGTTTTCAAAACTCGGTAGTATCAATGATATATCATATTTTATTTATTTTAAATGAATAAACTTATTTACTCAATTTTATACTGTCTATATAAACCGATTTGTAGACAGTTTTACTTTCTATGTATAATGTGAATTTTTATAGATTTATATAATCTGTGATACTTTTTTTCCGAGTTTGACCATTATGGTTTGATATTTCTTTTTGTAAATTAAAATTCAATCATTATATCTTGTACCGACCCTGTACTAAGTAGCCTATTTATCCTGAGAATTTTCTTATTCTAATTTTCCTTACAGTTATTTCGGACTGAGACAAAGAGCGGAGTGGGACCGTGCCGAGCCATTCTCAACCTATTATCTATTGTGTCGTCTATTCACTAAGGTTTAGATTTGCTTATCTCCTTCACTATTTTAACTGTTTATAGCTGTTTTTGTGAGTCAGATATTTATTTTTATTGTGATTTTATTTTGATAAGAATTAAAGTAAAGTAGAATTCTTGAATAAGTAAAAATTCTGAAGTAATTCAATAAGAATAAGAGGTAATTTTAAACATTGAAGTTTATTTTAGAGTATTTCCTTTAGAGTGAGGTATGATGCTTTCTTGTCGATTATTAATGTTAAGCTATACCAGGCTTGGTCAGTACATGGATAATCGTTTACCTATAGTGGTCATGTTATGTAGTTGTGAATCTAGAGTCAATCTTAGTCCACGAACATTAATTTTCAAATAGATAAATGCTATGTTCGGTTACATAGTGTGCGTATGAAATTACCTAAAGCCATTAACCCTAACTGAAGCTTTAAAGTATGCGAATAATAATAATTGCACTGCCAATTTAAAGGTAGTTTTGTAAAAACAAATGCCTCAATAGCATTAAACAAATATTTTTAGCCAATAGCATGAACTCGGCCATTAATAGTTTTTGTTCTTTTCCGAATTACTTTATCTGTTTTTTCTTTACCATCGACCCCAGACTTTCCCAAAGCAACTTTACTAATTTTGCCTGCTAATTTGTTTATCTTTCTCGACATTCCACAAGTGTCCCACAGCAACTTTAATTGATTTTGTACTGCTAATTTGTTTATCTTTTTGACATTCCATAAGTGGTCCACTGCAACTTCACTTGATTTGTAATGCTAATTTCCGCTGGTGTCCCAAAGCAACTTCACTTGATTTTGTACTGCTAATTTGTATTTTCTCGACATTCCACAGGTGTCCCAAAGCAACTTTACTTAATTTGTATGCTAATTTGTTTATCTTTTCTCGACATTCCACAAGGGTCCCACAGCAACTTCACTTTATTTTGAACTGTTAATTTGTTTTATCTTTTTTGACATTCCACAGTGTCCCAAAGCAACTTCACTTGATTTTGTACTGCTAATTTGTTTATCTTTTTCTCGACATTCCACAAGGGTCCCACAGCAACTTCACTTTATTTTGAACTGTTAATTTGTTTTATCTTTTTGACATTCCACAAAGTGTCCCACAGCAACTTTAATTGATTTTGTACTGCTAATTTGTTTACCTTTTCTCGACATTCCACAAGTGTCCCACAGCAACTTTAATTGATTTTTGTACTGCTAATTTGTTTATCTTTTCTCGACATTCCACAAGTGTCCCAAAGCATACACTTGATTTTGTACTGCTAATTTGTTTACCTTTTCTCGACATTCCACAAGTGTCCCACAGCAACTTTAATTGATTTTGTACTGCTAATTTGTTTACCTTTTCTTAACATAACTTTATACTCTTAGGAAGTAGCAAATTCCTAAAACGTATCAATCTATAATGGACTGAGTACAATCAACCAGTTTTTCGTACCCCACACCCTTAAATAAGGACCGTTAAATTTTAATTTTATCTAAACTAAGACCTCGGTTAAATGCAAAAACTGGTTACTATCGAGGACACAACCGCCATCATGATAAATTTATCATTTCTTTTAACTTAATGTTAAATTAATTTATGCCATTTAATTTGTTACATTTAAAATGTCACTTGTTTATACATTTTTTGTTTTGTTTATTTCTGTAATATTTAAAAGGCCTTGGCACTTATATAAAATATTTATAGTGTATTAATTATGTATTAATATGTCTATATTTATTTAAGCACTAATTAATTACTAATGAAATAAAAAATAATTAACTACCAATATTTTAATAAATAATAAGCTAATTTTTAAAAAATGATAAACAACATTTTAAATAATGAATTTCACTGACTTATTCTTATTTTTATAAATATTATTATTTAATAATTTAAAAGCAGCGTTATTTACGTATTATATATTTTTATAATTTATTTATTTAAAAAAAAACCTCCTCCGCTCCATGATCCCGGTCTCTCTTTATATGAAACACCCTGAATATATATATATATATATATATATATATATATATATATATATATATATATATATATATATATATATATATATAACATATATATAATAATATATATATATATATATATATAATATATACTATATATATATATATATATATATATATATATATATATATATATATATATATATATATATATATCTATATATATATATATATGCCGCCGTCGTTAGAGCGTTAGTATAAATGTATACTAACATTTGACTCTACGGAGAGGGTTCGCAAGCCCAGCTTACGCTCTCAGCTTATGCATTGGATTTTGTTAACTAATATATTGCCAACTTTAGATTATACCCGTGAGAGTAAGGTTTCTACAAACCACCTGAGTTGGTTCCCGTAGGGGTTATCCCTGATGAGCTGCAAGACTCTAAACAGGCATTATTATTTTAATGTATAATATCGTGCTATGTTTAATTTTATTTGTTTCTTTATATGTATACCTAAATATACACACTCACACACACACACACACACACACACACATATATATATATATTTATTTTTTTTTATTTATTTATTTATTATTACATACAGATGTAAAATAAAATGTGTAATAACAAATTTCTAAACCAATTTTAATGGATGTCTATTTATTTCATTTATTTTACTTAGACATGCGTCTTATTTATTCTATCATCTTTATAATCGTGGGATTATTGACTGAATGCCTGGTTTTAATAAAATTATGGCCTTTTTAATTACAAAATCTTTGTTTATATTTGGTAATTTAATAAGAGATGTTTGCAATAGTGTTTGTTACATAAGGTTGGACAACCTGGGTTGGGCTCGAGACCAGTTTTTATCCGCTTTTTACTCTTAGTTGCAAAATATAACTGTTTGTCCGACTTGTGTTAGTATTTATTTATTGGGTTTTCGTTCTCTAGAAATCAATCATGTGCTGCCATCATCATGTGCTGTGAAAAAAGAAACAATTATCTCCTAACAATAATCCTTTATTAGTTATCATAGAGATATATACTAGAGGGGTCATAGCCTATCTCAATACATTGAAAGACCTGAAACACTATTTTCGGGCTCTCAGGGACTCTGTGTAACTTAATTGAAACCTCCTTCAACAAGTGAGTTAAGGTTAAATTAATTAATTGATTTCGGCTTCCCGCACATTGTTTGTGTTTTCAAACGTTCTTCTATTTGAATTTTTTATAATTTGGCACTGTTTATTTGATTGTATTTATAAAGCGAAGGTGTTCAGGTTACTTTTTCGATGTTTCACATTTAAACCTATAGGGCCCCTCTAGTAATAATAGCTCTATGTTAGTTATAAATATCGATATGAAAAATTGGATACGGGGTACCTCGAACTTTTCCTCTTCGCATTGGACTCGCTTTGCTCGTCCTCAAATAGTAAATACGAGGTGTGTTCAAAAAGTATCGCGGATTTTGTGTTTTTTTCAAAAAAATTATTTATTCATTCATGAATATCTATTTTGTCCCCTTCAAAGTAATCCCCATGAGATATTATACACTTGTGCCAACGGTTTTCCAATCTTCGAAGCACTTCAAAAAATCATTTTTTTTATCTTGTTCAGCTCCTCCTTCGATGCCGTCTTTATCTCGTCAAGCGTAGCATAACGTCGTCCTTTCATGGGCCTCTTCAGTTTAGGAAACAATAAAAAGTCACAGGGGGCCAGATCTTTCTCCGTTCTTTGATCCATTTTTTGAAAAGGCAAAAATCGAAGACGATCTAAAACACGTGCAAGCAAAGCAGCTGTCAACAATTAAGTGAACATTCAAAATGGCCGAGCTTGTCGGCATAAGTGAGAGACATGAGTACAACATAACGCCACAAAAAAAGAAATTCGAATATACGTAACCCGCGAAAATTCAAAATTCGCGATACTTTTTGAACACACCTCGTATATTCGTTTCATTCTTAGCGGTCACCTATACAGCACTGACTCGCTCAATGTTGCTTAAACTTTATGATCCAACAAAACCATATGGATATACTAGTGTTTATAGAAACGAAAGAGCTTATTTATTACGTAAAGTATGTTATGTACTTGTACTTGTACCAAATTTTAACTCAAACTTGATTATTTTCCGATTTTTCACAATTTTTTAAAACGTATACAAGTCATTTAATAAAAATTGAACTCATGTTGATAATGAAATTAAGAACATATGTTAGTTTTATACATGGCTACATGCGTGCCATGTATTTATTTATTGGGTTTTTTTGTTCTCTCGAAATCCATCATGTGTTGCCATCATCAGTGTGCTGTGAAAAAAGAAACAATTATCTCCTAACAATAATCCTAATTAAATTTCAATTTGATCGCATATTTTTTTTTCTGCTTTTTATAACATTTCGAAATTTTCGCAGAGTTAGAGTTATTATTGCGGGTTAATGATGTTAAAAAATTTTGAATTGCACAACTACAGCGGTAGATCGATTATTTTACAAAGTTTCAACTCTCTAGCATAAAAACACCAATAGCTACAAAGATAACAGACACACACTCATATACACACACATACCAAGAGACAACTTTGCGAAAAACTACTCAGGAAGTCTTAAAAACCCATGAAACGGATAATTCTGGTGACATGTTGGTTTCAGATCTATTTGCAAACACAATACTTTTCCTATATACGTACGGTATAAATGAGGAAAAGTATAAAGTTTCATTAGTGACTTAGTATAAATACTTTCAGAATAATACATTTTTCATCGTTATTATTTAATAAACAATATATATATATATATATATATATATATATATATATATATATATATATATATATATATATATATTATATATATATATATATATTAATATAGTCTCTGTTTATTATGATTAGAGAATTATTCTTAATAAGTTAACGGTTTAGGTTAGTTAGTCTGCGGTTTGTATAAAAGTGGTAAGGATAGGTAAAATTGGTGTAAGCTCCTTAGCAATTCTGTTATCCTGGTATATGAACATGCGAGCCCCAGCTCTGACATCACACCGGTTTCCCACGCTCCCCCCTCGGTGCCCTTCAAAACCCTACCGACCAGCTATCCTAGTAATAATAGGGTCTGCCACGCCCTCCTGTCTAAATTATTCATTCAATACTTTAACTTCTAAAAAAACCAAAGAAAAAGTATGGGTAGCTGTGACCTTAAGTTGGGCTACCAGAATTTTTACATTTCCTCAATTATTAAAAACTTAAGGTATAGCAACCAGTGGCGTAGCAACGTCTCAAAAGCGCACGCCTGCGAAATAAAGAATCAATTTATATAACATCAATATATGCATAGAGATATATACTAGAGGGAGCATAGCCTATCTTAATACACTGAGAGGCCTGAAACATTTTTAGTGGGGCTCTCAGGGGCTCTGTGTAACCTCATTGAAACTTCCTCCAAGAGGGAGTTAAGGTTATAATTAATCAATTGTTTTCAGCTTCCCGCAGATTGTTTGTGTTGTGATTTGTATTTTAAACATTCTACTATATAATTTACTGTTTTTTTTGTTATGTTTATTTGATGATAATGATAATCGAATGTGGTCAGGTTACTTTTTCGATGTTTCAAAATTCAACCAATAGGGCTCCTCTAGTAATATATCTCTATGAATTTATGTGCCGAGTAAAGTAATACAAAATAAACCAAGTAGGGAAACTCCTATACTAACCTATTTAAAAAAATTCAGACATGCGTGATCAGATGATTGCTGGATCAAAAATAAAAAAAATGGAATAACTGCGCATCCGCCTCTTAGGATTTACGTTTTTTTTACTTAGTTTTATTGGCAACCCTGATATTATTAGGTGAGTTTTACTTTTAATCGTGTTTTTCTTACTTTAATATGTACGTGATGGTTTAATGATTTTGTATTAAATTCTGTGAAATAATTGTTAAAATAAATTAGTTAAAGAAAAAGAAAATATAGTAAAGGTAAAGTACATGTTCTTATTAAAACTTTGAAGAAAATCCAGACGACAATGTATTGCCCTAAATATAACCTAAAATCACGATTGCTTTTATTATATTCAAAAATATTTGGTTAAAGTTGTAAAACTATTAATTACAATTAATATTTGAAGAAGAAAACAAATATCACTTGCAAAAATGTACTGAGTTAAGCATTGCACTCGAAAAAAAAGTTTAATTAGCTGCTCGTTTTAAGTAATTTAAAAAAACCTAGTATTTAAAGATGCGCACTTAAACCCCTATTGGATGTGACAAAACGTATTTCTAACACAAATTATAAACATTTTATACTACATTGTACAAAAAAATGCAATAAAGACAAACATTTTGAAAACCGTTTGTTTACATTTACGCCCATAGGAAAATTTGTGCCAACTCCCTGGTGGACAAAATGTGAACTACATGCCAGGTCTGACAGAAATCGTGTTTGTTTCCCTACTTGGTTTATATATTACTTTAGTGCCAAGTTTCATTTTATTATCAGCGTTAGTATTATCTTTATCCTTAGAATAGAATAATACTATATATAGAAGAATCACTACTGATAACACGAAAGCCGGTTGACTGGTGCAACTAAGTAATGCTGCCACCCTAACAATATACAGTTTTCTAAAACAAATTGGCAATACTTCCGGTTGCTGAATTATTATGTTCTATTATTAATTAATGATTGATTATTCATAAAGTACTAATATAAAATATCGGTGCATTACAATATTTAAAGCATTTTAAATTATAGTTTAACGTATTTATTAAAATTATATTAAAAGTAGTCCTCGTCAACTAAATGTAGACTCTTGTATTCCGCCACCCTTTTGCCATCTAAGACCGGTTTTAATAAATACTCAGCAAGTGTTTTAAGTTATAATATTTGTTCTTTACGACCTTTATTCATTATTAGATATTTATGGCACATATTTAAAATAATTTTTTGTTGTCAGGTTGGCAGCATTACTTAGTTGCACCAGTCAACCGGCTTTCGTGTTATCAGTGGAATTACATTGTGCTTTACGGTTGTGCTCCTTCTATATTAGTATTATTCTAAGGCACCAGTCAACCGGCTTTCGTGTTATCAGTGAAATTACATTGTGTTTACGGTCATATGCTCCTTCTATATTAGTATTATTCTAAGGCACCAGTCAACCGGCTTTCGTGTTATCAGTGAAATTACATTGTGTTTACGGTCCTGTGCTCCTTCTATATTAGTATTATTCTAAGGCACCAGTCAACCGGCTTTCGTGTTATCAGTGAAATTACATTGTGTTTACGGTCATATGCTCCTTCTATATTAGTATTATTCTAAGGCACCAGTCACCGGCTTTCGTGTTATCAGTGGAATTACATTGTGTTTACGGTCCTGTGCTCCTTCTATATATAGTATTATTCTAAGGCACCAGTCAACCGGCTTTCGTGTTATCAGTGGAATTACATTGTGTTTACGGTCCTGTGCTCCTTCTATATTAGTATTATTCTAAGGCACCAGTCAACCGGCTTTCGTGTTATCAGTGGAATTACATTGTGTTTACGGTCCTGTGCTCCTTCTATATTAGTATTATTCTTAGCACCAGTCAACCGGCTTTCGTGTTATCAGTGGAATTACATTGTGTTTACGGTCCTGTGCTCCTTCTATATATAGTATTATTCTAACTCATTATCGAATCACCCGTCAAAGTTTTTTTTACCTTTCCTCATTTATATCGTAGGTATATAGGAAAAGTATTGTGTTTGCAAAAAAATCTCATAACCGTTTGTGTTTCTAAGACCCCCTAAGTGGTTTTCACAAAGCTGTCTGTATGTGTGTCTGTTATCATCGTATCTCCTAGTGTGTGTATTAGCGCTAAGTAGTTGAAACTTGGAACAAAAATTAATCAGTGGGTCTAGTTCTGCTATCCTGAATATATGACTGCAAAAATTTAAAAAAAATCATAAAACAGTTAAATATATATACATATATATATATATATATATATATATATATATATATATATATATATTATATATATATATATATTAATATATATGGGCCATTCCCTTTCCAATTTCAAAAAAAGCTCTTCGGTAGCTGATCATCGTGCATCGTGTCGTGTTTCTTTTTCTATGTGTTTATGTATATTTTTTGTTTTTATGAATAGAGTTATATATATATATATATATATATATATATATATATATTATATATATATATATATATATATATATATATATATATATATATATATACATATATATATATATATAAACTCATATATGTATGTATGTATGTTAATGGCTGAGTCTGGATCTAAATATTGACTGCAAACACAATACTTTTCCAGGACACCTACGGTAGTGGGCGAGAAAAAGTTATAAATGTTCAACCTTTTACAAAGATGTTATTTTATAATCTTTATTATTACAATTTATTATTAACCTCATCTCAAGTTGACCTTGAATATAAAAATATATCCGGTTAGATTGCAGATGCAGTTTCCTACATCATGGATAATTTATGATTCTTTAATTTTTAAATGTCTATCAATATTTAGTAAATATTACTCTCCTCTGCAGAACAAATAAGATAAATAAAATTACTTGTTTCTTACTATATTTATTTTTAATAAATTGTATCATATATATATTTGGTAGTTTGTTTTTGTTGACATATATAACATTCAACTTATCCAGGTGAACAGAAAAAAAATATGTTAACATTAATCAATACTTATGTTATATATGTTAATTAATAATATGTAAATAGAGAAATTTGGATCACAAATAATGAGAAAATTATGAAATTAAATTTAAATTTTTCTTTAAACGTGCTTTAAATGCTATGTTGTAACATATTTAACTAAAAGTAAATAAAATTACTAACATTTAGTTATTGTAAATAAATGAGAAAGAAATAAATGTTCTGGTTTATTGATGTGTATAGGATAACGCTTTAGTTCTTGAAATAAACGCTAGAGGGAGATCAATAGTTCAAGGGCAACTACTTAGTTTATTATATTATAACATAATTCAAGGATTCAAATTAGAATATTTTTTTTTTTTTTGGAAATCTTTTGGAAAATTTTTTTTGGAAATTGGTTAGGGTTTATATGTGCGTAGGTAGTGGGGTGTAGTCTAGGGAGATAAAATATTAAAGAGCGTTGAATTATTTTGATTTAAAAATATAATTTTAGAATAAATATGTTATGTTGCTTTATTGCCTCCCTAAAGTGAGGGGGGTGCAATGCATTAGAAAATACGTGTCTTTGGCCTCCGGGCCGAAGGCCCAAAAAGAAAGGCCCTTTCTTGTTTTTTTTTATTATTATTTATTATAAGGCAATTTGCTATGTATTTAAGCGAATTTTCGTCGCCTCGCCTCATAGGCTCGAGCCTTGCTATGACCTCTTTGAGTCTACACAGTTGTTGTTTAAGTATTTATTATTACATATTGCCATGTATCTTGCGAAGAAGTTTTTTAGGGTGTTTCAGCTTTGCGGGTCTGCTTAGCTTGACTTGGTTCCGTGGGAGCCATTTTTGTCCTGTCTGTCTGGGACAGTATGATATTGAGGGTGGATCAAGAAGGAGTGGTCTCTTTTGTATACTACATTCCAACCCTCAAACAATACCGAACTTAACAGATATCTTATACGTCATTGATCCAGAAGTGGTCCTCATCACTCCTACAATACTGCTGGGATATTTTCTAGATTAGGTAGAATATTGAAGTTTAGTGTCATCGTCTGTCATAGGGTGTTAAGTGAACAAGTAGTTCGTTCTTATCCACCCAACAACTCTGCTAGACTATTTCTAGATTCTGCTAGAACACTTTCATTTATTGTACTTATCTATCATAGATAGCAGATTAAACAAGTAGTTTCTATCCATTCAACAACTCTGCTAGACTATTTCCTAGATTCTGCTAGAACACTTTCGATTTATTGTACTTATCTATCATAGTAGCAGATTGAACAAGTAGTTCTATCCATCAACTCTGCTAGACTATTTCCTAGATTCTGCTA
Organism: Microvelia longipes; assembly: GCA_018340805.1. Classification (NCBI taxonomy): domain Eukaryota; kingdom Metazoa; phylum Arthropoda; class Insecta; order Hemiptera; family Veliidae; genus Microvelia; species Microvelia longipes. The sequence goes on along the minus strand of JACMZG010001871.1, from coordinate 44,854 downwards.
GAACACTTTTCATTTATTGTACTTATCTATCATAGATAGCAGATTGAACAAGTAGTTCTATCCATTCACAACTCTGCTAGACTATTTCCTAGATTCTGCTAGAACACTTTCATTTTATTGTACTTATCTATCATAGATAGCAGATTAAACAAGTAGTTCTATCCATCCAACAACTCTGCTAGACTATTTCCTAGATTCTGCTAGAACACTTTCGATTTATTTTACTTATCTATCATAGATAGTTGATTGAATTAGTAGTTCTATCCATTCAACAACTCTGCTAGACTATTTCCTAGATTCTGCTAGAACACTTTCATTTTATTGTACTTATCTATCATAGATAGCAGATTGAACAAGTAGTTCTATCCATTCAACAACTCTGCTAGACTATTTCCTAGATTCTGCTAGAACACTTTCATTTTATTGTACTTATCTATCATAGATAGCAGATTAAACAAGTAGTTCTATCCATTCAACAACTCTGCTTGACTATTTCCTAGATTCTGCTAGAACACTTTATTTTAGACTTATCCATAGATAGCAGATTAAACAGTAGTTCTATCCATTCAACAACTCTGCTAGACTATATTCTGCTAGAACACTTTCATTTATTGTACTTATCTATCATAGATAGCAGATTGAACAAGTAGTTCTATCCATTCAACAACTCTGCTAGACTATTTCCTAGATTCTGCTAGAACACTTTCATTTTATTGTACTTATCTATCATAGATAGCAGATTAAACAAGTAGTTCTATCCATTCAACAACTCTGCTAGACTATTTCCTAGATTCTGCTAGACACTTTCATTTTATTGTACTTATCTATCATAGATAGCAGATTAAACAAGTAGTTCTATCCATTCAACAACTCTGCTAGACTATTTCCTAGATTCTGCTAGAACACTTTCATTTTATGTACTTATCTATCATAGATAGCAGATTAAACAAGTAGTTCTATCCATTCAACAACTCTGCTTGACTATTTCCTAGATTCTGCTAGAACACTTTCATTTTATTGTACTTATCTATCATAGATAGCAGATTGAACAAGTAGTTCTATCCATTCAACAACTCTGCTAGACTATTTCCTAGATTCTGCTAGAAAACTTCCTTTTATTGTACTTATCTATCATAGATAGCAGATTGAAAAGTAGTTCTTATCCATCCAACAACTCTGCTAGACTATTTCCTAGATTCTGCTAGAACACTTTCGATTTATTTTACTTATCTATCATAGATAGTTGATTGAATTAGTAGTTCTATCCATTCAACAACTCTGCTAGACTATTTCCTAGATTCTGCTAGAACACTTTCATTTTTTCATTTTATTGTACTTATCTATCATAGATAGCAGATTGAACAAGTAGTTATCCATCCAACAACTCTGCTATATTTCCTAGATTCTGCTAGAACACTTTCGTTTTATTGTACTTATCTAATCATATGTAGTTGATTGAACTAGTAGTTCTCACTTCTAGTGACGTTAAGCGGGTGGTTCCGAGCCTGTGCGATGTCAGGTACTCGTAAAAGATCCCTAACCCTAAATGAACCTGGGTTTAGGCAAAATGTAGGACCCTCGATAGTAGTTTATACTATATATATGTTTCTACCTTATGGTTTCGAGTGCAGGAAAGCCTGGTCTGGCAGTAGGGCACGTGTTGTTTCTAAAGAAAGCTATAGAAAATTATAGTAAAGCCACAGCTCTTCTGTGGATGCCTGCATTTGGAACCATATTATTATTATTATAATAATGGAGACTAATACAAATATTTATCTTCAATAGTTTTTCGTAAGTTGCACTTCTTAGTTTATAGAATTCCATCTTAAATTACTAGATAAAAGTAGGCTTTAATTCTATGTGTTACAAAATATATTTTGTTTTAATTATTTCAGTCAACATTGTGGCCATAATGATGGCTGAATAATTAAAACAAAATTAATTTTGTAACATATAGAATTAAAGCCTACTTTTATCTAGTATAAGGAATACTATCTTCTATCTAAAGGAGTTAGCAAAAAGGGCCCAACAACGAGGCCTACTTGCTAGGTGATCTATCACCTCTCCCTAATTACTGTCTAGTTGATTGAACAAGTAGTTCTCATCCATCCAACAACTCTGCTAGTTTAGTTATTAGTTATTACTTTAGTATATAAGTAGTATATAGTAGTTTACTATAGTATAGTGTTAAGTAGTTATTTACTTTAGTATATAAGTAGTTATATAGTAGTTATTATATATAGTGTATAGTAGTTATTTACTTTAGTATATAAGTAGTTATATAGTAGTTACTATAGTATAGTGTATAGTAGTTATTTACTTTAGTATATAAGTAGTTATATAGTAGTTACTATAGTATAGTGTATAGTAGTTATTTACTTTAGTATATAAGTAGTTATATAGTAGTTACTATAGTATAGTAGTATTTACTTTAGTTATTACTTTAGTTATTTCCTAGATTCAGTTTGAAAACTGTCAGTGTAGTTTCCTTGTACCTATCGTAAGGGTTTAAATAAATAAGTAGTTCTCATCATTCCTATAGTCCTGCTAGACTTTTTTACTCTACATCACCACTTCTATATTAAAAGTTACCTATATCACATCTATACAAAAAATTAATTTCTAATTTAAATGACTTCAGTGAAAGAACTTGTTTTTAATGAAATTGTAAAATACATACTAGATATTGCATACATAATTACGTTAAAATTAACATTCTTAATTAAATAGAAAGAACACGATTTAAAAGGAAGTCAATTATGGGCGACAAAGTGCTTAAATAGCCGAGGGACAAATTCAACTTTACTGACTATTAATGCCGAGTTTTAATTGTCTGTCATAAGTAAATAAACTTGTTACTTACCTAGTAATATATAAACTTATTAAATTTAATACATATAAATAAAATATAAAAAGTAAGTCGACGTACAGCATATTAAATGTTAAGTAATTGTAAATTTATTTTAAAAATTGTTTTGTCGAATAAAGTTAGATTAGTTAGTTATATGAAAAAGAAATACTTGTTTATTTATCGGAAGTAAATTTGGTATTAATTATGTCCGTAATAAAATAACGTTAAAAAGACGCCGGATAGTTTCATCTTTACTGACGAGTATTGCTGATTAACTAGTTTAGGAATTATGTCAGTCAAGTTCCGTTTTGAAGTAACGTGGAAGTAAGTATGAACTCGGAAAGTGTCGAGTAATAAAGTTGTTCGTAAACTTGTTTACAAGTAAAGTTCCGGTGAAGTTTGATCTATTGAACTAGTTATCGTTATATAATTCGTTAATTCAGTATGTATATGCTTACTTGAATGCTTCGATTAAACAAATACTTGTTTGTATTGATGTATACTCTACCTACCTACTCACAAACAAAACTCTAACCTTTACTCTATTATGCATACCTGTGTTTATACTCTATGATGCATACCTGTGTATACTCTATGATGCATACCTGTGTTTTACTCTATGATGCATTCCTGTGTTATTGTTTTATACTCTATGATGCATACCTGTGTTATTGTTTTATACTCTATGATGCATACCTGTGTATTGTTTTATACTCTATGATGCATACCTGTGTTATAGATTTTATATACTCTATGATGCATACCTGTGTTATTGTTTTATACTCTATGATGTGTATTGTTTTATACTCTATGATGCATATCTGTGTTATTGTTTTATACTCTATGATGCATAACCTGTGTTATTGTTTATACTCTATGATGCATGTGTTATTTGCTTTACTCTATGATGCTTTATATCCCTGTGTTATTGTTTTATACTCTATGATGCATACCTGTGTTATGTTTTTTATACTCTATGATTGCATACCTGTGTTATTGTTTTATACTCTATGATGCATTCCTGTGTTATTGCTTTGATACTCTATGATGCATACCTGTGTTATTGTTTTATACTCTATGATGCATTCCTGTGTTATTGTTTTATACTCTATGATGCACACCTGTGTTATTTATACTCTATGATGCATTCCTGTGTTATTGTTTTATACTCTATGATGCATTCCTGTGTTATTGTTTTATACTCTGTGATCCTGTGTTATGTTTGGATGAATTCCTGTGTTATTGTTTTATACTCTATGGTGCATACCTGTGTTATTGTTTTATTACTCTATGATGCATTCCTGTGTTATTGTTTTATACTCTATGATGCATTCCTGTGTTATTGTTTTATACTCTGTGATGCATTTTCCTGTGTTATTGTTTTATACTCTATGATGCATTCCTGTGTTATTGTTTTTACTCTATGATGCATTCCTGTGGTATTGTTTCATACTCTATGATGCATTCCTGTGTATTGTTTTATACTCTATGATGCACACCTGTGTTATTGTTTTATACTCTATGATGCATTCCTGTGTTATTGTTTTATTACTCTATGATGCATTCCTGTGTTATTGTTTTATCTCATGATGCATTCCTGTGTTATTGTTTATACTCTATGATGCATTCCTGTGTTTTGTTTTATACTCTATGATGCATTCCTGTGTTATTGTTATACTCTGTGATGCATTCCTGTGTTATTGTTTTATACTCTATGATGATTCCTGTGGTTATTTGTTTATACTCTATGGTGGCATACCTGTGTTATGTTTTATACTCTATGATGCATTCTGTGTTATTGTTTTATACTCTATGATGCATTCCTGTGTTATTGTTTTATACTCTGTGATGATTCCTGTGTTATTGTTTTACTCTATGATGCATTCCTGTGTTATTGTTTCATACTCTATGATGCATTCCTGTGGTATTGTTTCATACTCTATGATGCATCCTGTGTTATTGTTTTATACTCTATGATGCACACCTGTGTTTATTGTTTATATACTCTATGATGCATTCCTGGTGTATTTTTTATACTCTATGAATTCCTGTGTTATTGTTTATATACTCTATGATGATTTCCTGTGTATTGTTTTAATTACTCTATGGGCATTCCTGTGTTATTGTTTTATACTCTATGATGCATACCTGTGTTATAGTGTATACTCTTTGATACATACCTCTGTTATAATTCTATACTCTGTGATACATACCTCTGTATAGTTCTATACTCTATAGATACATTACCTCTGTTATAATCTATCTCTGTGATACATACCTCTGTGTATGTAAAATTATGTCTGTCATACATAATTTTATTCTGTGGGAAAATCGTTTTGTAAGCAAAATACCTTTTCAGTCCATGTTACATAAACTTTTTTTGGACACAGTAAAAAATATATATATTTTACTTTTTTTGCTTTACCAATAGCGTAGCAGCAGTAAATTAAAAAAAATTTACAGCCGGCGGACGTAAAGGAAATGTTTAATTGCCTTAGCAAGAAAAAACATAGACTAAATGGATAAATAAAAAAAAACATTAAAAAACATAGACTAAATTAAATAACACTCTTGGCATTGGTTACCTTACTATTTCTTAAGGCGAGCATAGCGTCCCAAAATTTTTGATCTGTAAAACATTACATTTGAGAACAGGTAGTCCAAAGATGTTAAAAGGTGCCGAGGTACCCCGTACCCAATATTTTTATTTCGTTTCCTCATTTTGACTTTATTACAGCAAATAATCAAATATTGCATGACAAGTACGATGAGGTTTACTTACTCTAATTTCTTATATATTTGCTTTAAATTATACGTATGTACGTAAAAAATATCTTTTTTAAGAAACTTTTTACCATACTTATCAAAATGTGTTTTTTTCCTTTTTTTGTAAGAAATGGGGGTTTGAGAGGTCAGTGGGCGTGTTTGTAGGAGCCCCCTAGTGCCGTCCTTTAGCTGGGTATCAGGACGCTAGCCTCATCAAAGGAGCTCACACAAACCCACCCATACAAAAACATTTTCCTAGAGAAACGTAGGAAAATTCGACTCCTACCGTACATCTAGTCCCTTAATACAACAACTATACTTTAGATACCATAGTTCTCATTTTTCTTGCGCATAGTTTTTATGCGCTAAAACTATTTTAATCTAGTTGGATACGTCAATCTAGTCGATGCGATGGTAGAAGTATTTGTAGCGGTTGTGACTATTTTAGTTTTGCGCTCAACTATGACACTAAATTTATTTTTCTAGTTTAACCTTTGACTTCCCTCATTGATCATATATATTTCTTTTCTATAACTCATAAGTAAGAAAGTATAAAAAAAATAAAAAACAGAGATGTTATTAATATGTTTAATGATATATGTTTATTTATTTATTATTAATTATTTTTTTAACAATAAAATACAAAATAAAAAATTTTTTTTATTTTTTTTAAATTTTTTATACTTTTTTAAAAAATAATAAAATACAATATTTTATATACTTATTTGATCCACGTTTCTGCACCTAGAGATTCCAAAAATTGGAAAAAGTTGGTGCTTTTATAGATTTGTGATTTATCTATTTTTGTATCTATGTATGAATGTATGATTTAAGATATATATATGTATGTGCGTGAACTTTTCTTGTAAACACGGTATAGCCAAATAGATCAACCAATTTTGATAAAATTAAGTCATTTTTAATCATTTAGTCATAAAATTAGTAATTTTAAAATTAAGTCATAATTCATTTTTTTATAAAATTAAAATTAAGTCGAAAGAAAAAATTATTTAGATTATAGGAATAATTTAATATGACGTATTAAAGTGGAAACCATCTTAAATTGTCATAAAAATGATTAACATATTTTAATGAAGTAATTTAATTCAGGGAAACATTAATAGAATATAGAAATAAATTTATGGGAAGAAAAACAATTATATTTTTGGAAAAATCTAATAAAAACTAGGTCCCAAAATATCTTGAAGGACTCTCCTAAAATTGTAATTTTGCCCTCAATTTAATATTTTTTAACTCCAAATAAGTGAACTAATAACTTTAGTGAAGCGCCGTGAAATGATCTACAATATTAACAACCCTTAACAACACCTTTTTCGGATTAACAACACCAACTTCGTCTTTCCACAATAAGCTTTTATTACTCTGAGCAGAGGTCGGCTTTCGACTATAATGCCATCTTACAGTGCCGGTTGAGATGTTAAGTCTTTTCCAATTCAGACTCCAAGAATTGAAAGATTCAATCGGCACTGCAGATGTCATTATAGCCGAAAGCCAACTCTGCTCAGAGTAAATAAAAGCTTATGGTGGAAAGACGAAGTTAGTGTTGTTAATATTGATTAACTAATATTTACAAAAATTGATCTACTAACTTACTAGTACAGTAATGCTTCAAAAGGATACAAACTTTCTGTCCCTGGAAATGTAACTTTCTGGCCTAAAATTCTGTCATGCTTTGTTTTCCTACCGTCAGGCAGATACATTTTTTTTCAAGATTTTCGGGTTTTCTTGATCTTTACTTAAAAGTAATTTTTTAATTAAGAG
>JACMZG010001871.1:24241-36108 GCA_018340805.1 Microvelia longipes | reverse complement strand
TCCCCTCTTTTCGTCATGACCCCAATCTCATTTGCTCTGTCAAATTCTCTTTAGAGTTACGCTGTACCAGCACAATAATATAATTTTATTGTTTTATACGATTTTTATCGTATTAAACCAGATACTTACTCTTCTTCGAGTCTTTTCATCTCTTTATCTCCCACATTTTCATTTCCTCGCTCTACTAACCACATCTTGTATTAAGTTACCCTTTCATGACTCTGCCATCTTGAAACTGACTTCTTAGATACCATATATGTCTCTAAATAAAACCAAATCCGAACAAAGCAATCAGTACTAAATTTGTCCTCAGTATTATTTTAGAGCATTTAAATAATTAAATTGAATTAAATTTCTTCTGTACTTTACAGTTTTTAAACTCAACATATTATGTTGTATTGTTATAGTTTTATTGTGTTGTGTTCTTTCGTGTATATTTATTGTATATTTTTATCACGTGTTCTTTGTAGAAAGATTGTAATAAAATGGTTTAATTGGAGTTTTTATTGCGCTTTTAAAAAGGTTGTAAAAAGTGAAAATTTGTATCATAGAGTATACTGATATATAAATGATTGTTTTTGCGCATGTGCCGCATCAAATAGAACAAAAATAACCCTGATTGTAATATTGGGTACAAGGATCTTGAATACAGGGGATGACGCACTAAGTCGATTTTCCATACAAAAAAGTGATCCCATCGAAAGCCAAAAAAAAATCAACACGAAACCCACGTCAAAAAACCAACTGCACATGCTTGTACAAACGGCGCATGCTTACCATCCTTATAATAGCGCAGGTCTTAAAATTTTAGAGGCAAACTTACCTCTCCCATTCCCATTGTTTTGCTTGCGAAGGTTATAACAATTGAAAAAAGTTCATACTTTTTAACTGTTTTTTTTGTTAATATTGCTTAAAATTAACAACATTAAAGGAAATTAAGAACATTACAACCAAATTGAATCTTGAAAACTAGCAAAACATTTCACTAGGCTAAAAAAAGACAAAATATTAACACATTTAACTTAATCTCTACGAAAAGTAAACGGTAAAGCTTCAATTACTCTCACTAAAGTGGCTAAGTATAATCCAAAATTTAAAATTAAATAAGCGCAAATGATTTAACAAGCACCACAAATGTAACAATCTTGAGAAGCACAGAAGAAAGTGAGGAACAAACTTTACAACCTTGCTACATAACCTTCGTTTGGCGCTTTTTTCATTAAAACCGTGGGAAGGTAAGTTTGCTCCTATTTCTCTATCTTATATAACTTCCATGGGGTTAGAAAAGTTCCTTAATGAATCATCCCCTTTATTCAAGATCCTTGATTGGGTACGTGGACGAAGCCTGTAAGCCAAAATAAGTCATTAAAAATTGAGAGAACCAGCTTGGTGCCAGGATGAAAGAAATATCAAGGCATATCAACAGTCAACCTATACAGGTGATTATGAAGTCTAAGACAGAACAGAAAAAGCAGACAACGAAGGGAGCCTAGAACTGAGACCTAAGTCTATCCAGAAGAGTTTTCGAAGGTAAAAGATTTTTCAAGATGCCTAAAATCCTCGAAGTGGTCTTAAAGTCATGGGTATTCTCAAAAATAATTCTCATACAATTATTGCGGATTAAAGTCATAAAAAAATTTCGTAAGAGCACAACTGCAGCGATAATGTTTTACGAACTTTCAACTCTCTAGCATTCATACACTGGGCGCTACGATGATAACAGACCCACGCATACATACACACACAAACACAACTTTTTGTGAAAACCACTCAGGAGGCATTTTAAACACCTGAACCGGATAATTCCGTTTTCATATCGGTTTCGGAAAACACAGTACTTATACCTACGGTATAAATGAGGAAAAATGAAAAATAAAATACTAAGGCATAGCCACTGTCGAAGTATACAAAAGAAGAACTGACGTATAATTCATATTAAATGAGCAAGTAATTTTCCCGTGTAATTTTTTGTGCACTGAATAAATTTAAACCGGTTCGTTGTAGATTTGACCTATCAAAGTTATCTATATTAACGGCAATGGAAAATAAACTTGCATGAAATATTCATAAAGTTGCAAGAAGTATCATTCAAGCTATTGGCTTATTCAAACAGTAAAAAATTTAATTAAAATTAAAAAAAATCGAGTAAGATTCTTATCGCATTTAATTAACTAGGTTATCAAACAACCGGGAATGGTGAAATTTAGCAGATTGACTTAAAAACCTGAAAAACAGAATTTAGTTAAAATAATTAACAAATTTGACGGTTATTTGTTTCAATTTGATTAAATTATACTGATAAACAATCAGGATATTATAAATAACATAAATTCTTAGGTTTCAAACATTTAATAATAAATATTTTAAAGAAAAATAACAAAGAAATACGAGTTATACTGCCAGGTTACACTAAAAACTTTCTTTATTTCAATTTAAATTTATTTATATTCTCGTGTGCGCAACCTCTATGACAAAGAAGAAACAGTCTACCCATACAGGTCATTGTAAAATCTAAGACAAAACAGAGAACAGCAAACAATAAGAGAGCTGGCTCTGTTCCAGGATTAAAAGAAAATACAAGCAGAGCAAGAGTCAACCTATACAGCATATTTGAAATCTAAGACAAAACAGAACAGCAAACAATAAGAGAGCTGGCTCTGTTCCAGGATTAAAAGAAATACAAGGCGGAGCAAGAGTCAACCTATACAGCATATTGTGAAATCTAAGACAAAACAGAACAGCAAACAATAAGAGAGCTGGCTCTGTTCCAGGATTAAAAGAAATACAAGGCGGAGCAAGAGTCAACCTATACAGCACATTGTGAAATCTAAGACAAAACAGAAAACAATGAAGAGAGCTGGCTCTGTTTCAGGAGTAACAGAAATATCAAGGCAGAGCAAGAGTCAACCTATACAGCATATTGTGAAATCTAAGACAAAACAGAACAGCAAACAATAAGATAGCTGGCTCTGTTCCAGGATTAAAAGAAATACAAGGCAGAGCAAGAGTCAACCTAAACAGCATATTGTGAAATCTAAGACAAAACAGAACAGCAAACAATAAGAGAGCTGGCTCTGTTCCAGGATTAAAAGATATACAAGGCAGAGCAAGAGTCAACCTATACAGCATATTGTGAAATCTAAGACAAAACAGCAAACAATGAAGAGAGCTGGCTCTGTTCCAGGATTAAAAGAAATACAAGGCAGAGCAAGAGTCAACCTATACAGGTCATTGTGAAAGCTAAGACAAAACAGAACAGCAAACAATAAGAGAGCTGGCTCTGTTCCAGGATTTAAAAGAAATACAAGGCGGAGCAAGAGTCAACCTATACAGCATATTGTGAAATCTAAGACAAAACAGAACAGCAAACAATAAGAGAGCTGGCTCTGTTCCAGGATTAAAGAAATACAAGGCAGAGCAAGAGTCAACCTAACAGCATATTGTGAAATCTAAGACAAAACAGAACAGCAAAACAAAGATAGCTGGCTCTGTTCCAGATTAAAAGAAATACAAGGCAGAGCAAGAGTCAACCTAAACAGCATATGTGAAATCAAGACAAAACAGACAGCAAACAATAAGAGAGCTGGCTCTGTTCCAGGATTAAAAGATATACAAGGCAGAGCAAGAGTACAAGCCTAAGACAAAACAGCAATAAGAGATTCCAGGGAAATGAGTCAAGCAGCTGAAATCAGACAAAACAAACAGCAAACAATAAGAGAGCTGGCTCTGTTCCAGGATTTAAAGAAATACAAGGCAGAGCAAGAGTCAACCTAAACAGCATATTGGCAAAACAGAACAGAGAGCTGGCTCTGGCAGAGCAAGAGTAACCTAAACAAATTGTGAAATCTAAGACAAAAACAGAACAGCAAACAGAGCTGCTCTGTTCCAGATTAAAGAAATACAAGCAGAGCAAGAGTCAACCTAAACAGCATATTGTGAAATCTAAACAAAACAGAACAGCAAACAATAAGAGAGCTGGCTCTGTTCCAGATTAAAAGAAATACAAGGCAGAGCAAGAGTCAACCTAAACACAATTGTGAAATCTAAGAAAACAGCAAAACAATGAAAAGTGCTGGTTTGGTGTATAGATTATTTTACTCGATTATTTGGTGTTTTATTACTTTCTTGTGAAACTGAAGTATGTTTAGAAAAATAATTGTGTGTACTTTTAGTATATGGAACTATGATGTTACCTGAATTAACATTAAGGTTATTATTATTATTAAAGATTGTGGTTGGGTTTGAGGAGAGACCCCATTTGCACTGTGACTGGAAGTCTATTGTACAATCCCCTCAATTGGTCCAGGTTGGAATAATCCTTTTCACCGAACTAGGTCTAGGATCTTCTTGACCAGTGTTCATTGGTAGAGTCAAACTTAGTGAGAGTGCTGCTACTAAAGTTGGAGAACCTTTGAAAGGCTAGGGCTTTACAACTTAGAAGTATGTGAAAGGCTGTTTGGGTTTCCGATTCACAAAGCCTACACTCTGGGTTATCTTATTAATACCAATAGTATGGTGTTTTCGGAGGTGACAGTGACCAGTCAGTTGTCCAGTTACTGTTTTAATGTCCTTTCTGCTTAGACTGGAAGATCCTTAGTAACTTTGGGACTGAGTCCTTTTAACATGAGTTTGCTGTGCCTCATGCCAGGGGATTTTTTTCCATAACTGCAGGTGATCGGTTAAGAACCAATCTTATAAAGTTAAGGTATAGTCTGTTTTATATAGTTATTTAACTTACAAGTTAAGGTATAGTCTGTTTAAGGTACTCGCATGTTGTATTTACTACTCATGTTCATATATATACTTAATTATACTTGTATACATACATAGACAAAGTAATGTCAAATACAAATAACAGCTAATAATCACCCCTATAATTGGTGGGCTTTGCCATGAATACCAAAGCAGCTTGCAATCTATCAAAACCAAGTGCCGTTGTAGTTTAAGTATTACTTATAACTTTGACATTTAAAAACCTGACTAGACCTCGTTAGTCGTGTCTTGGTTAAGATGACTTTAAACTGATAAATATTTTTTAAAAAAATTATGAATAAATTATCATTAAGAAATTAAATTTGTATATACGTATAATTACATGACAATAATTAGTTACATTAACAAACGTTAACAAAAATTGTAATATACTTTTTTTTCTTATTAATTAGCAATGAAAGAAAAGTTAAAAGTAGTTTTTATGGGTTTATATTTTTTAAGTTAATGATTGACATATATATGTCAGTATATGTAAGGATGTAAAATATCCTGATATGGTGTCGTATGTTGGGGGTTAAGTAAGTGTGATGAAATACTTAAACCTACTTAGCAATAACTGTTAGAATGAAATTTATTTTTATTTTATTATAATGAATAGTGTGTTTTCTACTTAATAGTCGAGGAACTCATTTGCGTAATCTTTATTAAACAAAATTTGTAGTAAAACAGCATCTTGTGACTACTTGACTTGTGCATCCTGGCATTAGACTTGACTATGATGGTCTGTTATCAAATGATTAGCGAAGCCAATCTAGTCATGATAAGAGTAGCGGATCCAAACTTAAGCCAATAGTAGTCAGGATGAGACTTCAGGACCCGAACGTTTGCTGAAAAGAAACGAGAAATAAAGCAGTATCTTCACAGACGAATGCAGCGAATTTTCATCAGAAAATGACGAATAAGAGGATGTTCAGATAAAGTAGAAGAGATAAGTTTGGGGGGGGGGGTAAAAATCCGCTAAATAAATGGCGAAACGGACCGGTTTCACGTCTTTTGAAAGGGTAGTTATAAATATGAATATCAAGCCGGTTGTTCCAGCTATCATATTGACGTCAGGTCGGCTTCATTCGATTCAGCGATCAAAATATATAAGGAAATACTTTTTTCGATTATCTTTTATCCCAGTAAGAGACTTTATCCTTAATTTTAAGAACAGATTTATTGAAAATTTTGCTGACTCACCAAACTGTTTAATTAATTAATTAATTTTAGTAGGGATCCTCATCTCAAAAAAATAGGTTCTCGTATTGGATTTCATTTCATTAGCAACTAGAGCGAGCTGTTAGCTTCATTATCTCTTGAAAACAGAGTGGAAGTATTCTAACTGGGAAATATATATATATATATAATATATATATATATATATATATATGTGTGTGTGTGTGTGTGTGTATACACTACGGTTCCGACTCCCTCGATGAAACCCACTTTATTAGCGAATTTTTTCCAAAGGAAATTCGCTAAAATCAATAAACTTGGCAATAACTCAAACAAAATATATTAAAGTAGAGAGTAAATTAAAGTTGATTATTTATTTACAACTTCGGAGTTCTCAGAGCCAATAAAACTCCGCAAATTACTTTCCATAGACGGAACAATAACTAAATATATTGATTAGACGAGTGACTCGTAAAAACTTGTCAATTATTGATAAGGTTGAATATTACTTTCTCAGATAGAAAAAGGTGAATTAAGGGGAAACTAATAATATCCTATAGTATAGATAGTTGTTTAGAAATCCTATAGTATAAGATAGGTTTGTTTAGAAAATCCCATAGAATAGGATAGGTTTGTTAGAAAATCCCATAGTATAGGACAGGTTGTTTAGAAAATCCCATAGTATAGGATAGTTGTTTAGAAAATCCCATAGTATGGACAGGTTGTTTTAGAAAATCCCATAGTATAGGATAGGTTGTTAGAAAATCCCATAGTATTGACAGGTTGTTTTAGAAATCCCATAGTATAGGATAGGTTCAGCTGTCTATATCTATATCCATAGAGATATATACTAGAAAGGGCATAGCCTATCTCAAATACATAAAATTTCCTGACTGTTATTTGATTATATTGATAGTCGAAGGTGGTCAGGTTATTTTTCCGATGTTTCGTAATTCAACCAATAAGGCCCTCTAGTAATATATCTCTATGTCTATATCTATTTCGGTTAATCACTCATAGAGATATTAATACTAGAGAGGGTGAATTTAAAAACATCGGAAGTATAACCTCAAACACTCTTTAATATAATAATAAATAATAATGGCCCGTTTAGAGCCTTGCGGCTCATCAGGGATAACCCCTGCGGGAACCACCTCGGGTGGTAGCAGCAACCGTTACGCTCAAAGTGTATTCTAAAGTTGGCGATAATTAATTTAAACATAATCTTCTATAAACTGAGAGCGTAACCTGGATGCGAACCCCAGACCTCCGTGGGTGTCAAAGGTCAGTGTAAAGACTAACGCCTTAACGACCTCGGCCACGGAGGCGGCCTCTTATTAATAAAATAACCAAATAGACAGTACAAAAGTAACAGTAATTTAAAAAATATATCTTTATAACACAAAATAAAACACAAACCATGCGCGATTAGCCGGCATTGGTTAAATTATTATAACCTTAACACAATCTTGTAAAAGGTTGCAATAAGGTAAATCAAAGTCTGAGAGCCCCTAAAAAGATTTTTTTTAAGTATGGGGTATACCCCATCTTGTAATATATCCCTATGGAATCTGGAAACAAGGTATAGGAATGCACTTCGTAACCGCAACAGATTGTCATTATGACGCACGCCATATGTTGACCATTTATCAAAACCTTAGTATTAGCAAAACAGAACACTCTATTATTATAAAACTATTATGAACGCAAAGCACGAAACCTCTCCCTTGAAATGTTCTTTCTCTCTTTTCTGTAGGGAAAGGAAAGAAAAATAATTGTATTATTATAACACTAACATCGCCTTTCTACAGTATTTTTTTGGTGACGAAGAATAAGCATCATTTGTACAATAACACCCGACTTCGTATATTAATATGATCCATATTAAAGAGGCGAAGAAGCTTTATTGCTGCAATAAAACTAACTTCGTCATTCCACAATGTTCCATTTTAATAAGACGAAGAAGTTTTATTACTGCAATAAAACTAACTTCGTCATTCCACAATGTTCCATTTTATAAAACAAAGAAGTTTTATTGCTGCAATAAAACTAACTTCGTCATACCATATGTTTCCATTTAAATGACGAAGAATCTTTATTGCTGCAATAAAACTAACTTCGTCATTCCCACAATGATTTTATAATAGAAGTTTTATTGCTGCAATAAAACTAACTTCGTCATTCCACAATGTTTCCATTTTATAAGACAAAGAAGTTTTATTGCTGCAATAAAACTAACTTCGTCATTCCACAATGTTTCAATTTTATAAGATAAAGAAAATTTATTGTTGCATAAAACTAACTTCGTCATTCCACAATGTTTCCATTTTATAAGCGAAGAAGTTCTATTGCTGCAATAAAACTAACTTCGTCATTCCACAATGTTTCAATTTTATAAGATAAAGAAAATTTATTGTTGCAATAAAACTAACTTCGTCATTCCATAATGTTTCCATTTTATATGACGAAGAAGCTTTATTGCTGCAATAAAAACTAACTTCGTCATTCCACAATGTTTCCATTTTATAAGGCGAAGAAGTTTTATTGCTGCAATAAAACTAACTTCGTCATTCCACAATGTTCCATTTTATAAGATACAGAACTTTATTGTTGGAATAAAACTAACTTCGTCATTCCACAATGTTCCACTTTATAAGGCGAGAAGTTCTATTGCTGCAATTAAACTAACTTCGTCATTCCACAATGTTTCCATTTTATAAGATAAAGAACTTTATTGTTGCAATTAAACTAACTTCGTCATTCCACAATGTTTCCATTTTATAAGATAAAGAAACTTTATTGCTGCAATAAAACTAACTTCGTCATTCCACAATGTTTCTATTTATAAGGCGAAGAAGTTCTATTGCTGCAATAAAAAAATCGTCATTCCACAATGTTTCCATTTTATAAGGCGAAAAGTTTATTGCTGCAATAAAACTAACTTCGTCATTCCACAATGTTTCCATTTTATAAGATAAGAAACTTTATTGTTGAAATAAAACTAACTTCGTTATTCCACAATGTTTCCATTTTTAGGCGAAGAAGTTCTATTGCTGCAATAAAACTAACTTCGTCATTCCACAATGTTTCCACTTTATAAGACGAAGAAGTTTTATTGCTGCAATAAAACTAACTTCGTCATTCCATAATGTTTCCATTTTATATGGCGAAGAATTTTATTGCTGCAATAAAACTAACTTCGTCATTCACAATGTTTCATTTTATAAGGCGAAGAAGTTCTATTGCTGCAATAAAACTAACTTCGTCATTCCACAATGTTTCCATTTTTAATAAGATACAGAAACTTTATTGTTGGAATAAAACTAACTTCGTCATTCCACAATGTTTCCACTTTATAAGGCGAAGAAGTTCTATTGCTGCAATTAAACTAACTTCGTCATTCCACAATGTTTCCATTTTATAAGATAAAGAAACTTTATTGCTGCAATAAAACTAACTTCGTCATTCCACAATGTTTCTATTTTATAAGGCGAAGAAGTTCTATTGCTGCAATAAAACTAACTTCGTCATTCCATAATGTTTCAATTTTATAAGATAAAGAAACTTTATTGCTGCTATAATAAAACTAACTTCGTCTTTCCACAATGTTTCCATTGTAGAAGACGAAGAAGCTTTATTGCTATAATAAAACTAACTTCGTCTTTCCACAATGTTTCCATTGTAGAAGACGAAGAAGCTTTATTGCTATAATAAAACTAACTTCGTCTTTCCACAATGTTCCATTTTATAAGGCGAAGAAGTTTTATTGCTGCAATAAAACTAACTTCGTCATTCACAATGTTCCATTTTATAAGCAATAAAACTAACTTCGTCATTCCACAATGTTTCCATTTTATAAGGCGAAGAAGTTCTATTGCTGCAATAAAACTAACTTCGTCTTCCACAATGTTTCCACTTATAAGACGAAGAAGTTTTATTGCTGCAATAAACTACTTCGTCATTCCATAATGTTTCCATTTTATATGGCGAAGAAGTTTATTGCTGCAATAAAACTAACTTCGTCATTCCACAATGTTTCCATTTTTATAAGGCGAAGAAGTTCTTTGCTGCAATAAAACTAACTTCGTCATTCCACAATGTTTCCATTTTATAAGATAAAGAACTTTATTGTTGCAATAAACTAACTCTGTCTTTCCACAATGTTTCCATTTTATAAGGCGAAGAAGTTTTATTGCTGCAATAAAACTAACTTCGTCATTCCACAATGTTTCTATTTTTAAGGCGAAGAAGTTCTATTGCTGCAATAAAACTAACTTCGTCATTCCACAATGTTTCAATTTTATAAGATAAAGAAACTTTATTGTTGCAATAAAACTAACTTCGTCTTTCCAAAATGTTTCCATTTTATAGACGAAGAAACTTTATTGTTGAATAAACTAACTTCGTCATTCCACAATGTTTCCATTTATCGAAGAAGTTCTATTGCTGCATAAAACTAACTTCGTCATTCCACAATGTTCCATTTTATAAGATAAAGAAACTTTATTGTTGCAATAAAACTAACTCTGTCTTTCCACAAGTTTCCATTGTAGAAGACGAAGAAGCTTCACAGCTGCAGCGTCATTCTATGTTAAATCATTTCAAAAAAGTACATTTTTTGACTCGATGTCTCTAATTTTAATATAACTTGGCTGACAGGTAGGCACCATAGAAGTAAAAAGTCTAGATTTTTGGCTTATTTAGTGCAGTCATATTGCCGCAGCAAGGTGGTAATTTTCCAATAAGTGTTATTTTTATGTCAAAGTGTAAAAAAGTCAATTTTTGGCAATTTATATCAAGGATTGTAAGATAAATCTTAAAATTTTTTATAGTTTGACATACCTTGACACACGTTACGCGCTGGTGTGTCCAATCCATGGCGGTCCAAAATGAAACTTTGTGGACATTTTACTAATAGTTTAAGCTCTTTTTAAGAATTTTTTCAAAATGTTTAAAAATTAGCTTTTTGAGATATTAGCATTTTTATTTTATATTTGCTCATAGTAAAAACTTGTAACTAATTATCCAAAAGTATGTAGAGTCTATTTGAAAGGGCCAAGTTTAAGTTTTCAAACGCACCAACAAAAAAAATATAGCCCTCGCCGAATTTAGACAACCATTTTTGTAGTCAAAAATATTTTGGAAAATCATTTTTTTTAAATTCACCACCCTACTGCGGTACTATGGCTGCACCAAATGATCCAAAAATCTGGATTTTTTTTCTTTCTTTTACGGTGACTACCTGTCAGCCAAGTTATATTGAAATCGGAGATATCACATGTTTTTACCTGTGTTGATTTGATATGGTATGACTCTACAATAACACTTGTGGAATAATCACAAACACAATAAACACTAACTTCGTCTTTCCACAATCTTTCCTTTGTGGAATGACAGGATTAAGATTATTACATTATAATTTTTTAGATTCGTTGCGTCTACAAAATATTGTTATTTTAAAAGTTATTTCATGGAGCACTGATACTTTTAAGTTGAGTATAAGAGTAGTATTTTGAAAGTTCAAAACTTAAGTTGTTGTTAGTCAAGGTTATCAGAGTTTACCGTCTCACATAAGGTGTAGGAGTTAAGATTGACTGTGGTTTACCGCACTAGTCATGTGTTTCATTAGCAACTAAAGTGAGATGTTAGCTTCCTTATATAATAATATAATAATAATAATGCCCGTTTTAGGGCCTTTCGGCCCTTAAGGGTATTCGCTTTGCGGAACCCACCTCGGGTGGTCACATCTACTATGCTCAAAGTAAAGCTAAAGTTGGCGAACTCTTTTTACATCAAATTCTATTCATAATAACTGAGAGCATAGCCCGGGCTGTGAACCCCGGACTAGATCAGCTTAGCTGGTCTTAAGGTTAGCTTCCTTAACTCTCAACAATTCTGGCGCGGTGGGCCGCATTCCGATTGAATTTCCGTTGTAG
>JACMZG010001871.1:1741-19241 GCA_018340805.1 Microvelia longipes | reverse complement strand
ATTAATTAAAAATAAATTACAGCTCAAATAAAAATACAAAAAAATTGGAATTCTGCATTTTGTAACAGTAAAAGCTACCTCTCACCGGAGACAAAGCCTGCGTTGTGAGAGGTAGTATAGTAGAGCGAGTTCACTCTTAGTTTCTGTTTGACTCTCTTGTATATCTTTCGAAATTCTATAACTATTATATTCTTTGATTAAAACGAATTTATTTACTATCCGAAGACGTGTTGCAGCATAATAATAATAATGCAACTAGACAGATCATAGATTTATTTAAACCTTTTAACGTAAAATAGCCCAAAAAATGCGTCCAACTTCAAATCCCGTTTCTTTTCAAAAACTAAAGATCCCATACCATTTAATAGCCGTTCAAATATTATTTATAGAATCCCGTGTCGAGACTGCAACAAAACATATACCGGGGAAACATCACAAACTTTCATTAACAGATTAAAACAACACAACCGTAATGTAGATAACAATCAAAAGAATTCAGCAATAGCAGCACATATGACTAATAGAAAACATAGAGTAGATAATGAAAACGTTTCGATCCTCCATTCAGAAAAAACACACAAACAAACGGAAAATTCTAGAAATGCTATATATAAAAACCGATAATAATACAATGAATAAAAAACAGGACGTTAAAAATCTAAATAGCATCTATGCCAATATTTTAAATTTGAAATAATTACCGCCTTTCTCCCCTCCACTTCTTATACCCACCTGTTGAATCCTATCCCTTTTATATCAGCTGTTTTTTGTTTTTAATAACAATATTTCTTTTCTTAATTGGTGTAATGTTTTTATGATTTACTTACTTTTTTAATACTAACTTTTGGTTTTTATGCTATTAACTGTTGTTTTACATATGTGGTGGTGTAACTATATTACTTATTGTAAGTTTGGGCTATGATTATTTTAATATTACTTGCATTTGTTTTGAAATGTTTTTGCCTTGTTTGGTATGTATATTTTTATTTCTGTTCTTTTGTAATTGGTTTATGGTTTTGTTTACTTGTTATTAGATTCACTGAGGATGCCAAGCATCGCTTGTGCGAAAGCTCTGATGTAATAAATTAAACTAACAAAAACTAGGACTGCTGTCTTCATTATTATTCCTTCCTCATTAAACTCACAGTCCATTAAATCTTAATTCTTAAATAATAATTATAATAATAATTTCTTTATTTTCACCAAAAATAATATGTACAAAAATATTTTTACAAAAACATGTTTCTTTTATGTTGATAACACAAGATTAATTTTAAAGTTTAATTGTTTTTAACTTGGTGAGAGCCCTCAGTAGATGTAAAGCTCATCTAGAGCGAGGGCTCTGCCTCGAGTTTCTTCTCAATATCTTATATTTATATTTTTATAAAATTTTATTTGTCCTTTTCCTTAAGGCATAAATTGGTGATTATATTCCGAGGACGAGCGAAGCGAGTCAGAGGTAGTGAGGATGAGCGCTGGGAATCCGATGTGTTCAGTAAAAGTTCTGAGATTCCCCGTACCCATTTTGTTTTACAAATGTCTACTTTATTCATACTGAAAACAGACATTAAAATATTGTTTAAACAATAAGGCTAAAAATGAACGAGACAATAGTCAAATTAAAATCAAAAGTGAAAACAAACGAATAAACAAATAATGAAAAGTGAAAATAAATATGAAACAAAAACAATAAGTAATTTGATGACCTAGTATTTGCAGTTGACATTGTGACAGTTCGGTCTAACGCAGAGTTGACAGTTTACGGTTTGCTCTTACATCTTATATAAACAAAGAAGAAACATTTACTGATATCACGAAAGCCGGTTTTACTGCAAGCTGATAGAATTTATAACGTGATTCAATTGGAGGGTTTTTATGAATGAAATCATTTTTTGTAGACATCTTAGTCTGGAATTGACGTCATTGCTGGAATAAATAGTAAATTTTCAATGTTGACCGCCTATACCGATTCCTGCAATGACGTCACACGTCATTCATAAAAACGCCAGGTTGTAACCGCCGAATGCGTTTGGTTTGTTTGCATCGAATTGAATCATCTTATAAATTTCTAACATCTTGGGTTGACTGGTGGTCTTTAGGGGGGGGGGGGGGCAAGGATCTTGAATAAAAGGGATGACGCATTAAGGGACATTTCTAACCCCATGGAAGTATTGAGTAGAAGTATGATAAGAGAAATGGGAGCAAAATTACCTTCCCCGTAGTTATAATGAAAAAAGGCGCCAAACGCAGGTTATGTAGCAAGGTTGTCGAGTTTGCTTCTAAACTTTCTTCTGTGCTTCCAGTGATTGTTACATTTTTGGTGCTTGTTAAGTTATTTGTGCTTATTTAATTTTAAATTTTGGACTATACATAGCCACTTCAGTGAGTGATTATTTAAGCGTGTTTTTATATAACTTTTTCAAGCAAAAAACAATGGGAAACCATTGAGAGGTAAGTTTGCCTCTAAAGTGTAAGACCTGCGTTGTTATAAGAATTGTAAGCATACGCAGTTTGTACCAAGCATGTGAAGTTGATTTTTGACGTGTGTTTCGTGTTGAATTCTCTCTATTTTTTGGTTTTCGATGGGGTCACTTTTTTCCCCTTTATTCAAGATCCTTGAGTAGGGGTACCACCCGAACAACAATATATGTGCCATAAATGTCTATTATAGGAAAAACTTCTTAAAAGCTAATATAATAACACCAAAACCAATTATTTAATAAAATCGGCCCTAAATAGAAAAGGTTTACATCGGAGTACGAGAATCTATAATTAAGAATTATGTTGACTACTTTTAACATACACACAAACAGATATATATATATATATATATATATATATATATATATATATATATATATATATATATATATATATATATATATATATATATATATATATATATATATATATATATATATATATATGTATTATATATATATATATATATATATATATATATATATATATATATATATATATATATATATAAAATGCAAAAATATAAAAAGACGAGTATAATTAAAGTCACACTATATTTTAATTTGACATTGTGACAAGTTGGCCCAACCCAGCGTGGACATGGCTTCTCTAACGTCGTATTCTATTGTTTAAAATATGACGCTGTTATGATGTTTGCACTTTCTCTAGTTAAAGTAAAGGAAGTTGGGTGAAAGTAAATTATGTTAGTTATGTTAAACAAAATACTACTTATATCAGCCATAAGTAAGTTTTAGTCCGCTTATAATAGGATTCTATTTAAGTAAATTATCTCGGTTCAAGGTAATAGTTCGAGTAAAGGACGCTATTCTTTCCCTAAGCAGTTAGTTGGTTTCTAAGGCGGAAGTCGAGGAAACCAAAGCATTTAACTCTTAAGGCGAAGCGAGGGATTTATGTGTTTAACTCCCGAGGCAATGCAGAGGCAGTTATGACTATATTAACTACCGAGGCGAAGCCGAGGGATTTATGTGTTTAACTCCCGAGGCAATGCAGAGTCAGTTATGACTATATTAACTACCGAGGCGAAGCCGAGGTATTTATGTGTTTAACTCCCGAGTAATGCAGAGGAAGTTATGACTATATTAACTACCGAAGCGAAGCCGATGTAGGTAATGGCGAGGGGAAAATAGCATTTTACTCCTAAGATGTATTTAAGATTTTTATCCCCAGATATTGATTTCATTTAATTATTGTTATTTTTTCATTTTTATAAGTTTTGTATATTTTATTTTGTATTTTTTGTTGGATCCTCCTCGTAAATTTAGGGGGGGGTTTCATTGCTGCGCGCATTTCAATGAAATTTCGACCTCCGTACTATAATTATTTTCATTCATTGTTGGTTCAAAATGTATCCAATATAGCCTCTCTAATATAATATAATACAATATAATACAATATAATATAATATTATAATATGATATCTCTATAAATGTAATGACGAATATGTCACAGGTACCCTAGGGCTTCTTTTCGGCCTAATGGTCCTCTCTTAGTGGCTAACAGGCCCATTTTTGTTTTAAACAACATTCACACAAATGTTAAAAGATATCAAAGATTCCTACTATACTTGTCAGTCTAAAAACAGTTTTATAAACAATAGAAACACTTTAAAGAAGAAATACTCCACTCCACAACTAGAAAGTGTTCTCTATTCTCGTACACGTTCATGAATAATATTATAAATAATAGATCACAAAACCCAACTTACTCCCCGCCTACGGAAACTATTTGTAGTCCTAACAATACATTCGAATAACTTATTTTTTTGGGTTCAATCATTTTCGATCTAAAATAATATGTATAAATAAGATTAAACGATAGATATATATGTAAACATATATATGTAAGTAAGATAAATAATACAAAATTTATTTCCTCGAGTATATTATAATAAACACGCAAATCTTTTATAACAATGTATTATTTAGATTTATCGTTCGACATATATAACCTAATTTTTAAACCATTTCAAGATCGGCTAAGTATTAAGCAAAGAACCGTGTACTTAATTCTGATATAAGATTTTTTTAACGAGGTACTTTTCTATATATCACAAGGTCTTCCTGAACTATATTTGATTTTTTATGATTAAATCGGAACTAACAATTCATATTTATGATAATGTCGTATTGTTTTGAATTGAAATTTCCGAAATGTTATTATCAGATAAATTGATAGAGCAATTTGAATTTTTACTGAGGAGAAATTGATTTTTTTTTAGAAATTTTTTGGTTTTAATGAATAGCTAACATGAATGTGTTCTAGTGTTTAAACGAATTTCCCCAGGACAAAGCTTATGAGAATGGGGTCATGGAGGTGTGAGGGTTTTAGATGGGGGGGGGGGCTCATTGATTAATAGCTTTTGAATAATATCAGTAGAAGGAAAGCTTTCGAATAATTATCAGTAAAGAATGCTTTCATAATTATCAGTGGAAGGAAAGCTCTCAAACAATTACCAGTTCAAGAAAAGTTTTCAAATATTTATTAGTAAAGAGAACTTTTGAATAATTATCAGTAGAAGAAAAGCTTCGAATAATTATCAATAAAAGAAATGCTTTCAATAATTATCAGTAAAGAAAAACTTTGAATAATTATCAGAAGAAGAAAAGCTTTCGAATTATAATGAGTAAAAAAATTTTCAAATAATTATCAGTAGATGAAAATCTTCCGAATAATTATTAGTAGAAGAAAAACTTTTGATAATTATCAGTAGAAGAAAAGCTTTCGAATAATTATCAGTAAAAGAAAAGCTTTCAAATAATTATCAGTAGAAGAAAAGCTTTCGAATAATTATCAGTAGAAAAAAGCTTTCGATAATGAGTAAAAGAAATTTTCAAATAATTATCAGTAGAGAAAATCTTCCGAATAATTATAGTAGAAGAAAAGCTTCATAGAAAGCTTACAAATAATTCCAGTAGAAGAAAAGCTTTCAAATAATTATCAGTAAAAGAAAATCTTTCGAATAATTATCAGTAGAAGGAAGCTTTAAAAAAATTTATCAGTAAAAGAAAATCTTTTTTCCAAAAGAAAAAAGATTTTTCTTAGAAAATGAATTTTTCCAAAGAAAAATTCTCATGTACAATAATTTTTATTATTTTTGGACGTTTACCTAAACACTGCACCTGCTAATTGCAGACATTTGGTGTCAAATGATTGGTTATTCAATGCGTTCCCTTTCTTTAAGATTCATTTGACCAAGATATCAATAGTCTGAGATATCAATTAAACCAAGATATCAACAGTCTGATATATCAATTAGACCAAGCAGATAATACTAAATGAATTAAGAGAGACATGCTCCAATTATTCTGAGTACATTTCACACCGATCGGTCCAGTATAAGCTAAGATACTGGTACCTGCTTGGGCGTACTTCTCAGGTACAGTCACTACCTGTCTTTCCAGATAAGTCACACTTGATAACCATGAACCAATTGATTTTATTTCTACAGATATAAATCAAATAAATATATATATATTTTTTGGCGATATAATTGATATAATATGTGATATGGTGTAATTGTGTTATTAAAAGAAATAAAATAGAACTTTACTTGATAAACAATAGATTTTACAATAAAAGGGTGTCAAATTTATCTTATGACACTCCAGTCGGATTAAGAAGGCAATGCGTTAAAATACATAACTTGTTAAAAACTAACTGACCGCCTATATGTAACTTTGTTCTAGTAACTTAGTTATTTGTCAAAAGGAATGCGTGGAAAATATTGGTTTTTTCGGATTAATTGGTGGTTTTACGAAAAAAAATTTTCCGGGTAAGTGTCAATGAAAAAAGGCTGCTAATTATGGACTTAACTTTCCTATCTCATAACCTTTCCCTGCGTCATATTTCAGGTTTCAGGTTTCGGGAAAAACTCCCGAAGCGTAATTTCCTGACGGTTATTTGCTTACAAGGATCGCTTCAAGAAATTCTTATCGTGAAGTTTCCGATAAAGAATACGCTGATAAGAATAGAATCATGGAGGGTGAAGAAGTTTTTTAAAAGGGGCACTCACCATATATATATATATATATATATATATATATATATATATATATATATTATATATATATATATATATATATAGATAAATTATGTATTTAATAATTAAGTTTTTAAAAAACAATATATTTCGTTAACATACAATTATAAGATACAATAAACAATTTACTTCAAAATCAATCGAAGGAGCCGCGTGTACAACATAGACTGAGGCGGGGCGGTGTCTCCCTGTCTTTCATACCTGTCCTAATTGCTAGTGTCAGCATTGATTAGTAATTAAGTTTTTACAACTTAACTTATATATATATATATATATATATATATATATATATAATATATATAAAAGCAATATAAAAGCAATCTCAAAATAGCTCTTAAAAAAACCAAAAGGTATTCGTCCAAACAAATTTTAAGTGATTTTACAGTCCTTCCTGTTGAATTATTAGTTTAGAAGCCAGTTCTTAAAAATACTATCAACTTGACAACAAGATATATTAAAACATACTTATAAAACAAGATCTCAACTGACTAACTTTGTACAACACCACTATGTAAAACTGAAAGAAAACAGAGACATGCATCATATCTTGGACCATTATACTTTAATCAACTACCAATCAAAATACAACAAAGTCAAACCATAGACATATTTAAGAACTTGTTAATCAATACCTTCTTGACCAATATTTTTAATGAAAGTATCTAAAGCATCGCATATTAAGAAAAATTTGAGATACTAAACAATGAAAGACGTGTTTTTAAATTAATTATCAAAATAAAACTAACATAAATAATAATTTTAATAACATTGATGCATGAAAATATTTTATAATAAATGTGCACTATCTTGAGACAGGACCCTCGCTCTAGGAGTTTTAACTCCTACTGAGGGCCCTCGCAATTATTAACTAAACACAAATATATTTTGTACAATATGTTTTAAATAATCAAATATTGTAAAATAATATTTATGTAATTTGTATTTGTATTTTTATTTTGTGGAAATAAACAATTTTTATTATTATATATATATATATATATATATAATATATATATTTATATTATATTATATATATATATATATATATATTATATATATATATAATATATATTATGTATATAACCTTCTTAGCCCTTCCCGAGTCCGGGACCAGAGCAGTCTACAGCTATGACTTATCCGTTTCAGATACTTATTGAAGCTGATCATTGAGTTTGGTCCAATTCTTCGAATGTTCAATTTTCGCTGAATTTCACTGCCTTGCTCAATGCTGCATAACTTTATAATCAAACAAAAGCCGTAGATATAATTAGTTACTGCTTATATTTGTGCTAATTTAACCTAATGATTTTTTTCTTGTACTTTTTTTTTAAAAAAATTTATAAAAATTGAAACTAATGCTGAAAATGAGATCAAAATTGTCCTTTTGTTGGTCTTATATATATGACAAGACAAATTCTGCGCGTTGAAAATAATTTGTCAAAATTTCAAAATGTTTTGCAAGAATGTTGATGTCATTTTTTGGGATATTACGGTCATAGAAAAACATTTTTCTGGGTAGCACAGGAAGACCAAAGAGTATTATGTTTCATGTTTCAATTTTTAGCATAAATACAATGGAGATACCGATATAACAGACGTACACATACATACACATTGACAACAATGTGAAAAACATTCTAGGGGTCATGAAATCACCTTAAACGGATAATTCGGGTTGATATCCCGGTTTCGGATTTTTTTTATGAGGAAAGTAATAATGTAACAATATATATAATATATATATATATATATATATATATATATATATATATATTATATATATATATTATATATATATATATATATATATATATATATTATATATATATATAATAACTGCGTAGGCTTCCGCGGTCATGAAGATTTAGGTCTTCCGGTGGTCTACTGCGTCAATGTAGATGAAGAATTTCGACGTTTTGCTTCCACTGTGGGAGCATCTTCAGGGATGTAGGACATCATGGATAGAAACACAATGCTCTGCAAAACTGAAACTGTTCAGTTTTGTAGAGCATTCTATGATGTCCTACATTCCTGAAGATGCCTCCAACAGGGGGAAGCGAAACGTCGATTCTTCATCTACATTGACGCGGTCACCACCGGAAGACCTAAATCTTCATGACGAATATATAAGGTAAAGTTATCAATTGTGATTGATGACTTAGCTACTGTCCATACTTGCTGTTGGATATAAATGGAGACTTCAGTAATCGCAGTGGAATTTTCTTCAATATAATCACTACCAACTACGTATTTCCACTAATTTTTTTGCAGAGCCGACTTTTGGCAATAATTCCATCTACAGTGGGCCGTGGTGAGATGTTGAGTCTTTCAATTCATGGAATCTGACATGAAAAGACTCAACACCTCACCACGGCACTGTAGATGGCATTATGAGCCGAAAGCCGGCTCTGCTTAATAAAGTTTAAATTAGTGGAAACGTAGTTTGGTGTTGATATTATCCATGGAGAGATTTTGGCTTAACGCCATCATCAGTTACGCCTCATGATGGAGTTCAGCCGAAACCTATCCTAGAAATTATATCTAACGGCAAGTATCGACGGTAGCGGAATTTTTTAATTGCTTCATCAACTTCCGGTGAATATAACATGAAAATTAATATTTACTTACTATCTCACTGAAAATATGAGCCTGTTTAATAATAATTATACTAACAGATTGAAAATAAAGCGGTGCTTAATTACTTTGCGTTACTTAATGCATATAACTGACCTAATCAATGCATTGAAACCGCTTTAACAGCATTCAACCGCTCCCATTTCATAATAACAGCTTTGCATAGCTAATGAATAGCTATATTTGCATTCCTAAACACTTGTTCATGATCGCCAGATTGTTTTAAGATGTGACTAACGCAATTAGACTGAGCCCCGTTTTTCACGAAAGTACAAGTCTTGTATACTACAAGTAAAAAGCTACAAGTTTTACTAATAATTGTAAGAAATTTGTTTCATTAAATGTACAAGTAATAGACTAGTCATTATTAGTGATTTTCATACAATTTTATTAAAAAACACTAGTAGGTTACAGTTTTTTTCTAAAAATTTTTCTAATTTTTTCTAAAATTTCTCTTATGAAACGAGCATATTTTGTGTCAAACTCCAATCAAATTTGATTATCTCCCCAAAAATCTGACAAACTATTATACAAACATCTTGTAACTACAAGTGTCAAACTAAGTCTTTCACGAATATCATTACAATTCAGTGTAACCTACAATAAATTAATTTTAATTTAAATAGAAAAAATGCTACAAATCTACAAGTTTATATCCTTGGTAAACACATGTAATTTGTCATTACACAATTGTTTTTTTTACAATTTTTGTAACTACAATACTTGTACTTCTGTTATTGAAACTGGCCCTGATCTAGCATGGAAGTATTGGAAAACAGTAGAAACAGTTATTTTATTTTTCCCTTACCCACGACCCTTTTATAGTAGTATATATACATAACACACTAACACAAACAAACACACGCACAGATATATATATATATTATTATATATATATATGTATATATTATATATATATATATATATATATATATATATACATACATATATATACATATATATATATATATATATATATATATATATATATATATATATATATATATTATATGTATGTATGTATGGTTTCGAGAGCAGAAAGGCTTAGTATTGTAGTAGGGCACGTGTTATTTCTAGTGAAAGCTGTAAAAACTTTTAGTAAAGCCAAGCTTTTCCGTTTATTAGACGCAAAATGCCTGCACTAGGACTCACAAGATAGACCTCTTTCTTCTATCTAAAGGAGGTAACAAAAAGGACCAACAACGTGGGCATAATTGCTAGGTGATCTATCACCCCTCCCTAATCACTATCACTATTCAATATTGCTCTGTATAAATATTTAGTTAATTTCACAATAAAATCCAAGAAGAGAGTTTGTTCTTAACATAACTGTGTCGATCCGTATTTCAAATAAAGTAAAATAATAATTTCTATCTCTTTTTCAGGTATGCAGGTTTCTATCTAATTTACTTATTGCCGATTGAAGTGTATTTATTGTTTTTATGCTAAGGTAAAAAAAAATTATTTTAATTTGTATTATACTGTTGCATCTGCCTCCGTAGCCGCGGGTCGATATAGTACTGGACTTCGGGCACCGGAGGTGCGGAGAAACTCGTTTAAAAATAGGCCCTTTTCTGACATGGGCCAAAGAGCAGTCGTTTTATGTAGAGTTAGAATAGTTAAATGTCAGACGACTAACACCTCTCGTATCCAGACCGAGACTGCCTACGAGTACTACCTTCTTCCAAGTATCCGGGCCTAGCCCTAACAGTCTCACATCTGTAAGAAAGGGTTCTTAGACTAGCCATAAATAATAACTTCTATCAATAAAACAGTGACTCAATCTCATCATATTTTTTATAATTACAATCAGACTTAATCTACTTAATATGAGTACTTCATCTTAATACTAGTGATGTTCACAACCCGGAACTATGCTCTCAGTTTTTATTGAATAGAATTTGATGTAAAAATATTTGGCCAACTTTAGCTTTATTTTGAGCATAGTAGATGGAACCCACCCGAGGTTGTTCCCGCAGGGCGAATACCCTGAAAGGCCGAATGGCCCTAAAACGGGCCATTATTATTATTATTACTGTTGTATAAACTATAATAAATTCGTTTTTAGGGTCTTTCGGGTCATTGGGGGACTCTACTACACCCTATTACACCTGGGGGAACCATGTCAGGTGCATCTCATCTACCACGCTCCAAGCTTTATATGTTAGCGAAAACTTTAAATAGAAACCTATAATCATTTGTGCTTTTGGTGTCCATATTAGATTATAATGCGTTAACGAAGATCACCTTATCCGTCATATAAACTAAAAGAATTGCCCGAGCTACGAACCCTGGAATCCGGTTTTGAAATCAAGTGCTTATACTACCACGGTCACAAAAGCAGACCTATTGATCTTCGTACTTTAGAATATTTTGGACACAATTGTGTTCAGACTTACTGACCAATTGGGCTTATCAAACTGCAGTCCGTTTTGATCGCAAACTTCTCGTCTGTATGTATCTCTATCTATTTAGCCGTTTACACAAAGTCGTAGTAGTAGTATTAGTAGTAGGGTGGGGAGGCAAACCATGCCAAATAGATCACGTAGTTGGGCCCTTCCTTGTTAGCCCCGATTCTTTAGCCCATTCCACCTCTACCAAGAATCTCTTGGAAAGGTTGATGTATTGTAGGATATCTTTCCAACTAAGAGAAGAAAGCTTCTCTTCATACAAGAGGCCTACGCCAAATATGCGGTACGAAAGAGAAGTATTAGGCCTCACACTGCAGGCAGGTGAAAGGCTGTCTCCTCATAATGCCGACACATGGGGCAGTTAGCCTCTGAGATTATGCCTAAAGTTTAAGATGTTTATTTAATCTGCAGTGACCGGTCAGAACACTAACTAGGTTCCTAAGGCAAGGCTTGCTGAGGTTAATTAGAAAATTTGTATTTTTTACAATTTGTCCTGTAATGATCATTTTTGCTTATCTGCAACCAGCAAAGCCATTCATTAACACATATGTTCGCTATATTGATTTATTTTCTTTACTTTTTTACTTATTTCGTCGCAGTCTAGTCTGTCCCTTGGATCTTGTCAAAACTTGCCGCAGAACACAATTACTTTGTTCACACACGGTGTTTGGCTGGGGATTCAACTCCCATGGTAGTTCAACCCCAACTGTTCACATGGTATTTTTCTCACAGGGTTGTACCCGTGTTCCAATCCCGTTCATACAATGCGGGGGTTGAAAATGTTGAGTTACGGGGTTGGAACCCGTGTTGAACAATCCCGTTCCCCCCAACTGCCGACAAGGGGTGAAAAGTTGAACACGGAGTTGAACCCCTAGGAGTTTGACACGGGATTGAAACCCCCTAGGAGGTTGAACACGGGGTGAATGCCCTAGGAGGTAACACGGATTGACCCCTAGGAGGACCGGGTTGAACCCTGGAGGTTTAACACGGGATTGAAACCCCCTAGGAGGTTGAACACGGGATTGAACCCCTAGGAGGTTGAACACGGGATTGAACCCTAGGAGGTTGAACACGGGATTGAACCCCCTAGGAGGGTTGAACACGGGATTGAAACCCCTAGGAGGTTGAACACGGGGTGAATGCCCTAGGAGGTTTGAACACGGGATGAACCCCTTAGGAGGTGAACCGGATTGAACCCCCTAGGAGGTGAACACGGGATTTGAATACCCCGGATTGAAACCCTAGGAGGTTGAACACGGGATTGAACCCCCTAGGAGGTTGAACACGGGATTGAACCCCCTAGGAGGTTTAACACGGGATTGAACCCCTAGGAGGTTTAACACGGGATTGAACCCCTGGGTTGAACACGGCGTTTGAACCCCCTACGGGGTGAACACGCCCCTACGAACCTCGCGTCTGAACAAAGTATATCATCGCCTCTCCTCATAATCAATCAAACATTGTTATTACTTTTAGTATTTAATTTACGTATTTCTGATCTACGCATATTAAACGCTTTCTCAATTTCGTTGATAGAAATATTTTAACGCCTAAATAAAAATTAATAAATCGATTACCACACTCTGATTAACAGGGCGTATGGTGTTGTTAATAGTCTATGCCTTTCACTAACTTCCACCGATTACTTACTCTGACTGTAGAGTACTGGACCAGCATCAGTAATCGAATGCTTCCTCAGGTTCTATCTCTGGTTTAGTAGTAGCATGAGTATCGAATGATCCTTAGGTTCTATCTCTGGTCTATGTAGTAGCATGAGTATCGAAGGTCTTAGGTTCTATTCTCTGGTTCTATGTAGTAGCATGATTTCGAAGGTTCTATCTCCTATTGTAGTTCTATCTCTGCTACTGTAGTAGCATGAGTAATCGAAGGGTTCCTCAGGTTCTATCTCTGGTTCTATTGTAGTAGCATGAGTAATCGAAGGCTTCCTTAGGTTCTATCTCTGGTTCTATTGTAGTAGCATGAGTAATCGAAGGGTTCCTCAGGTTCATTCTTTGGTTCTATTGTAGTAGCATCAGCAATCGAAGGCTGGTTCTATCTCTAGTTTTATTGAACCAACTTTGAGAGGATTCCAGACTTTAAAGGAGGATTCGGTGCCAACATTCCCAGATCTGATATGCAAGGTATGCCATACTACATTCGGGGAATTTTAGCAGCAAAGAGATGTGTCATGATAAAGTATCAGGGTGATACTTTGATACAGGACCAGTGAATCAGGTATCAACCCTCAAACAAGTTTACACGGATCCACTCGATGTAGATTTGAAAAAGAAATTATTCTATAAACAAGGCTTGAGACAGATTTGTCTGGACATAGTTAAGCAAGGAAAAAAGGTGGCTTGGCTTAAACTTGGTCATGTAAACAATAACTTTGACATCGATTTGGAACAACAACAATCAAACTTTCATTTAATTTATTTAATTTTCAATTTAAAAATATCACATTTATTACCACGGCCAGGAGTATCACACTGGGTGATTCCTTCTATCAAGACTGCAAAGTCACTTTAACAAGCACCATGTCAAACATTTATTGTAGACAATAATCAATAAAAGTTAAAAAAAAGAAAAAAAAGGTAATTTGTGTAATGGGCGACTGTTGAGGATGAAATAAAGGTATTTAATATCTGAGGACGAGCGAAGCGAGTTTGAAAATGTGTTTCAGCATACGTTTGGCAAATTGTTTCGCATTACATTTGGCAAATTGTTTTTCTGAGGGATGAGCGAAGAGAGTCCGAGTAAAGAGGATAGCGTGCGGAATTCGATGTGACAAGGAAAAGTTCCAAGGTACCCCAGTTTCTCGATTTAGTTTGGAAGAATTACACAATTTTTTTTATAAAGTTGTAAAAGTGCAAAGTAATTAAGAAATAATTAAACTTGTTATTAAGATTAACTAAGACAAGTCTGGAAATGTTATGGTTTGGGATCTCGGAAGCGCGGCGTTTCGCTCTGACAAACAGACAATCTTGCAATTACCACTCCGGCATTAGGATTTTTCCACTAGATGACTCGGCCTTTTCCTGCACCTTATTATTTCCTTTTCAAATGGCGATAACTATTGTTAATTAATTAAACCTTTTTTATACAAGTGTTTAAAAAGATTAGTAAGTGTAAGAAAAAATGTTACAAATTAAAGTGTGTATGAATATTGTTTGTGACGAAAATTAGGCTCTGCACACGATTTTTTTGCAAGTTTCAAAAGAAATTAAGTTGGGTAGTGGTTTTTTTTTAAAAAAGGAGAGAAACCCACAATACATATATATTTATAATATATATATATATATATATATATATATATATATATTATATATTTTATTATATAATATAATTATATATATTATATATATATTTCTTAATCATGTTGGAGTTCCCCCCTTTCAAAAAATCACCTCCTCACTCCCCCCTTTTTTATGACCTCACCTTATAACTTGATTGTTTTTTGTTTTCAATGAGATTTTGTATTTACGTATGTGTTAGGCCGATGTTACGAAGTTACATTTTAATATCAGGTATATGATTGGATGTTATCGTTTGACCTGTATCACTAACAAACCAATCACGTTTTTCGACTAATATGCTTGTGGCAATTTACCACTTACGTAAATTAGTAATATGACAAATTTGATATCGAACAATCACCGACGCGAAGTGGCTTTTAGGGACGACGCCGCTTTCGGTTATGGAGCCATAGCCTCTTACTCAGTGTCTGAGCAGGGCCTGTAGCCGGGGGGGGGGCCCTTTTCGCCCCCTCTGACTAAGTAGTTATTTTTCAGTGGAAGTGCCTTGATTGTAGTGTCAATATCGCCCCCTCTTGAAATTGGTTTTTCGCCCCCCCTTCGTTTTTACTGGATACAGGTCGGCATTCTAGTTGTTCAAAGCTACGTGTACCTTTAAACTTTGTTTATCTTTTTTTTACCGATGTTTGCGCAAGCCGATTAGTCTAGAGAGTGCAGAGTCACTAAAGATAAGTCTATATGACAAACCTAGATCCATCTATTTAGACCTCAACTTATTGCGGGGATCGTGCGATAGTCTTTTGATCGCAGTGGAAATGGTTCGGTCCTTAAACCCTATGCTATTAAGTAACAGTAATCTATTTAGAACTAAACATTTATACTATTTTCTATTCGACTGACTTCGCTAAAGCCGTGTTTTACAATATTTTGAAGTCAAGGAGCTTGGTTAAATAAGAATTTGAGAAGGTAAAAGGAACTTGATATCTTTAAGAAGAATGCCCAGCTTACATCCTTATTCTAACTTACTGAAGTTCTACTCCGTGTCGAAAGTCCTTTTAGAGGGGCTTCACCTTTAATAATAGCATTTTTCCCACACAGGAACTACACTGATGGGAGAGATCATTGGTAAACCTTGTAAATCTTCCTTTTAAGCTTTTAAAAAGCTTGGGTCTTTACCAAATTGACACGCACGTAGCCACTCATAGGTCTAAACATATGTGCCAAGTTTCATCTCATTATCAGCATTAGTTTAATTTTTGTTGAAAGATTTGTATACCTTTTTTTAAAAAAAAAATTGTTAAAAAAAATCGGAACATAATACAATTGACTTGAAATTTGGTTTAAATACAAACCTTTCGTTATAATGAGGGTCACACTAAGTCGTTTTCATATGACAAGTATATCCATGATTTTTGGTGGCACATAAAAGTTAAAGCAGCATCGAGCGTGAAACGAATTATTTCTATCTGAGGACGAACGAAGGCGATTCCGGGAAGCTGGGAGGGAATGAGCGTAGCATCCGATGTAATGGGAGAAAAAGTTTTGAGGTACCCTGCTCCAACCACGTTTTTTCGGACTAACTTATTGGTAAGATTCCATATTAAAGTGCTTTCTTAAAATTATTTTTTTCTGTATTTCTTCTTAACTTGTTTCTAAAGACCGTTTTATTCTTTGAATTAAGAAGGGAATTTAAAAAATTTCTTAGCATTTTTAAAAAGATTTCTTAGCATTTAAAAGATTCTTAGCATTAATACAAGATTTTTAATTTCATTCCGTATCGATAACTCGTCCTTAAAGAATTTCCTGTGTTAAATCTACTTCAAGAATCTAAAAAACACATATACTCTAATCTGAACCTAATGTTTTATTTCATCTCACACCACACTGGCACAATAACATAGAATCCGTTATTTCTAAATAAGCATCATAGTTTAACCGCTACAAGCTCCTCTATGCGGAAAATCATACCTATCCCCGTTGTGCTTCGCCGCCTAACCGCCAAAACACTTTTACTACCTATAAATCTTAAATTTATACTTATCTTTATACATATGTCAAAAGATAACATCAAACACGACATGTTTAATAAATAGTGTATATATTATATAATATATATTATTATATATATATATATATATATATATCGATATTATATTATTATTTTATTATTTAAGATTGGGTTGGAGTCGAGGATGACCCCATTTGCAATGCGACTGGGAAGTCTTATTGTACAATCCCTCAATTGGTCCAGGTCAGAATAATCCTTTTTTCCCGGGACTAGGTCTAGGATCTTTTTGACCAGTGATTCATTGGTAGAGTCAAACTTAGAGAGATGCTGCTACCAAAGTTGGTGAACCTTTGAAAGGCTAGGGCTTTACATCTCAGAAGTATGTGAGATGCAGTTTCAGTTTTTCCGATTCACAAAGCCTCCCTGGGTTATCTTTAAAGGATACCATGGATATGGAGATGTTCGGAGGTTGACAGTGACCAGTCAGTAGTTTCCAGTTACTGTTCTAGATCCCTTTCTGCTGGTCCAGGAGGTCCTCGTTACTTTGGGACTGGGTCCTTTTAACATAAGTTTACTGTGCCGTCATGGCCTGAGGAATTTGCCAGTGGCAGGTGATTGGTTAAGAGCCAATCTTTTAATTACACCTTTAGCT
>JACMZG010001870.1:54115702-54200478 GCA_018340805.1 Microvelia longipes | reverse complement strand
CTAAAGGGTGGTGGTCCGGGCCCAAAGTCAAAGTCCAACAGGTGGTCCGGGCCCAAAGGTCAAAGTCCAATAGGTGGTCCGGGCCAAAGGTCAAAGTCCAACAGGTGGTCCGGGCCCAAGGGTGTCCGGGCCCAAAGGTCAAAGTCCAACAGGTGGTCCGGCCCAAGGTCAAAGTCCAATAGGTGGTCCGGGCCCAAAGGTCAAAGTCCAACAGGTGGTCCGGGCCCAAAGGTGGTCCGGTCCAAAGGTCAAAGTCAAAGTCCAATAGGTGGTCCGGGCCAAAGGTCAAAGTCCAACAGGTGGTCCGGCCCAAAGGTCAAAGTCCAACAGGTGGTCCGGACCCAAAGGTCAAAGTCCAATAGGTGGTCCGGGCCCAAAGGTCAAAGTCCAAAGGTGGTCCGGGCCCAAAGGTGGTCCGGGCCCAAAGGTCAAAGTCCAACAGGTGGTCCGGGCCCAAAGGTCAAAGTCCAACAGGTTGTCCGGGCCCAAAGGTCAAAGTCCGATAGGTGGTCCGGGCCCAAGGGTCAAAGTCCAATAGGTAGCCCAGGCAAAAAAGGTTAGAGACCAATGGGTAGCCCAGGCCCAAAGGTCAAAGTCCAACAGGTGGCCGGGCCCAAAGGTGGTCCGGCCCAAAGGTCAAAGTCCAACAGGTGGTCCGGACCCAAAGGTCAAAGTCCAATAGGTGGTCCGGGCCCAAAGGTCAAAGTCCAACAGGTGGTCCGGGCCCAAAGGTGGTCCGGGCCCAAAGGTCAAAGTCCAACAGGTGGTCCGGGCCCAAAGGTCAAAGTCCAACAGGTTGTCCGGGCCCAAAGGTCAAAGTCCGATAGGTGGTCCGGGCCCAAGGGTCAAAGTCCAATAGGTAGCCCAGGCAAAAAAAGGTTAGAGACCAATGGGTAGCCCAGGCCCAAAGGTCAAAGTCCAATAGGTAGCCCAGGCAAAAAAAGGTTAGAGACCAATGGGTAGCCCAGGCCCAAAGGTCAAAGTCCAATGGGTAGCCCAGGCAAAAAGGGTTAGAGGTGTCCGAGCCCAAAGGTCAAAGTCCAATGGGTAGCCCAGGCCCAAAGGTCAAAGTCAAAGGGTAGCCCAAAGGTCAAAGTCCAATGGGTAGCCCAGGCAAAAAAAGGTTAGAGACCAATGGGTAGCCCAGGCAAAAAAAGGGGGGAGGGGGCATTAAAACCACATATCCCCTTTCTTACCCCTCCCCTAATGTTCTTGCATATTACCCCCCCCCTACCCCCTCCCTCCGAGAAATAAGGAAAAAACGTAGATAATCGCCCACGTGGGCGACCACGTGGTAACTATATTCCAGGGAAAGGGGGTGGGGAACATTAGAACCACATATCCCCCTTTCCCACCCCCCCCTAATGTTTCTGCGTGTTACCCCCCCCCCCCCCCTCCCTCTGAGAAATAAGGAAAAAATGTGGAAGGAATCTTATAATTTCTCTTCCCAAACCAAGCCGCCAGAGATTCAGTACGTGGTCTTGGTCGATCTTGTTTGAGAAGTGGAAAAGACGACTTTTTCCGACTTCAGAGTCCCGTAGCTCGGTTAATACGGGTCCTAGCCCGTAAACGTATATGACAAAAAATAACGGGCACGGAGAGATCTACAACTTTTTTTAAATAACATTTTCGCCTAGCTCCAAGTTTAGGATAAGTGGTCATCATCAGTGCCGCTAAAGGCTGGAGAAATGGTCAGGGAAGGGATCCCAAGAGGTGGGGGGCTCATCCCCACTCCGGTCGTCCGACACCCGCCATTTTGGACTAAAAAACGCCCCTTTTAAAGCTAAGCCACGCCCCCTAGAATTAAGCCACGCCCACTTTTAGACAGGCCCCGCCCCCAAAAATTCGCTCGCTCGGTCGCTGCGCTCCCTCGCTCGCCCGAAATCGCTTCGCGATTTCGGAGACTTGACCCTATAAGGGGGCATCGTCGCCCAAAAAAACGCGTTTTTTTAAAGACCCCTGTCGTTTTGACCCCCTCTAACCACCTCTAACCTCTAAGTTTCTCTAACCACTCACCTCTAACCACCTCTAACCACCTCTAACCACCTCTAAACCACCTCTAACCACCTCTAACCACCTCTAACCACCTCTAACCACCTCTAACCACCTCTAACCACCTCTAACCACCTCTAACCAACTCTCAAAGTTAGGTGGTCCCAAAGTCCAAGGTGGTCCGGGCCCAAAGGTCAAAGTCCGGGCCCAAAGGTCAAAGTCCAACAGGTGGTCCGGGCCCAAAGGTCAAAGTCCAAAGGTGGTCCGGGCCCAAAGGTCAAAAGTCCAACAGGTGGTCCGGGCCCAAGGTGGTCCGGGCCCAAAGGTCAAAGTCCAACAGGTGGTCCGGCCCAAAGGTCAAAGTCCAAAGGTGTCCGGGCCCAAAGGTCAAAGTCAAAGGTGGTCCGGGCCCAAAGGTCAAAGTCCAACAGGGTCCGGGCCCAAAGGTCAAAGTCCAAAGGTGGTCCGGGCCCAAAGGTCAAGTCCAACCGGTCAAAGTCCAAACAAAGGGTGGTCCGGGCCCAAAGGTGGTCAAGGTCAAAGTCCAACAGGTGGTCCGGGCCAAAGGTCAAAGTCCAACAGGTTGTCCGGGCCCAAAGGTCAAAGTCCGATAGGTGGTCC
This sequence comes from Microvelia longipes, assembly GCA_018340805.1. Taxonomy (NCBI): domain Eukaryota; kingdom Metazoa; phylum Arthropoda; class Insecta; order Hemiptera; family Veliidae; genus Microvelia; species Microvelia longipes. The sequence continues at coordinate 54,197,865 of JACMZG010001870.1, read as the reverse complement.
GGGCCCAAGGGTCAAAGTCCAATAGGTAGCCCAGGCAAAAAAAGGTTAGAGACCAATGGGTAGCCCAGGCCCAAAGGTCAAAGTCCAACAGGTGGTCCGGGCCCAAAGGTGGTCCGGGCCCAAAGGTCAAAGTCCAACAGGTGGTCCGGACCCAAAGGTCAAAGTCCGGCAAAGGTGGTCCGGGCTCAAAGGTCAAAGTCCAACAGGTGGTCCGGGCCCAAAGGTCAAAGTCCAACAGGTTGTCCGGGCCCAAAGGTCAAAGTCCGATAGGTGGTCCGGGCCCAAGGTCAAAGTCCATAGGTAGCCCAGGCAAAAAAAGGTTAGAGACCAATGGGTAGCCCAGGCCAAAGGTCAAAGTCCAATAGGTAGCCCAGGCAAAAAAAGGTTAGAGACCAATGGGTAGCCCAGGCCCAAAGGTCAAAGTCCAATGGGTAGCCCAGGCAAAAAAGGGTTAGAGACTAATAAGTAGCCCAGGCCCAAAGGTCAAAGTCCAATGGGTAGCCCAGGCCCAAAGGTCAAAGTCCAATGGGTGGTCCAGGCCCAAAAAAAGGTTAGAGACCAATGGGTAGCCCAGGCAAAAAAAGGGGGGAGGGGGCATTAAAACCACATATCCCCCTTTCTTACCCCTCCCCTAATGTTCTTGCATATTACCCCCCTCCCCCCCCTCCCTCCGAGAAATAAGGAAAAAACGTAGATAATCGCCCACGTGGGCGACCACGTGGTAACTATATTCCAGGGAAAGGGGGTGGGGAACATTAGAACCACATATCCCCCTTTCCCACCCCCCCCCCTAATGTTTCTGTGTTACCCCCCTCCCCCTACCCCCTCCCTCTGAGAAATAAGGAAAATGTGGAAGGAATCTTATAATTTTCTTCCCAAACCAAGCCGCCAGAGATTCAGTACGTGGTCTTGGTCGATCTTGTTTGAGAAGTGGAAAAGACGACTTTTTCCGACTTCAGAGTCCCGTAGCTCGGTTAATACGGGTCCTAGCCCGTAAACGTATATGACAAAAAATAACGGGCACGGAGAGATCTACAACTTTTTTTAAATAACATTTTCGCCTAGCTCCAAGTTTAGGATAAGTGGTCATCATCAGTGCCGCTAAAGGCTGGAGAAATGGTCAGGGAAGGGATCCCAAGAGGTGGGGGGCTCATCCCCACTCCGGTCGTCCGACACCCGCCATTTTGGACTAAAAAACGCCCCCTTTTAAAGCTAAGCCACGCCCCCTAGAATTAAGCCACGCCCACTTTTAGACAGGCCCCGCCCCCAAAAATTCGCTCGCTCGGTCGCTGCGCTCCCTCGCTCGCCCGAAATCGCTTCGCGATTTCGGAGACTTGACCCTATAAGGGGGCATCGTCGCCCAAAAAAACGCGTTTTTTTAAAGACCCCTGTCGTTTTGACCCCCGTGTCCACCTCTAACCACCTCTAACCACCTCTAACCACCTCTAACCACCTCTAACCACCTCTAACCACCTCTAACCACCTCCACCTCTAACACCTCTAACCACCTCTAACCACCTCTAACCACCTCTAACCACCTCTAACCACCTCTAACCACCTCTAACCACCTCTAACCACCTCTAACCACTCTTCTCTACCAAGGTCAAAGTCCAACAGGTGGTCCGGGCCCAAAGGTCAAAGTCCAATAGGTGGTCAAAGGTCAAAGTCAACAGGTGGTCCGGGCCCAAAGGTCAAAGTCCAAAAGGTCCAAAAGGTGGTCCGGGCCCAAAGGTCAAAGTCCAACAGGTGGTCCGGCCCAAAGGACAAAGGTCAAAGGTGGTCCGGGCCAAAGGTGGTCCGGGCCAAAGGTCAAAGTCCAACAGGGTCCGGGCCCAAAGGTCAAAGTCCAATAGGTGGTCCGGGCCCAAAGGTCAAAGTCCAACAGGTGGTCCGGGCCCAAAGGGTCCGGGCCCAAAGGTCAAAGTCCAACAGGTGGTCCGGACCCAAAGGTCAAAGTCCAATAGGTGGTCCGGGCCCAAAGGTCAAAGTCCAACAGGTGGTCCGGGCCCAAAGGTCGGGCCCAAAGGTCAAAGTCCAACAGGTGGTCCGGGCCCAAAGGTCAAAGTCCAACAGGTTGTCCGGGCCCAAAGGTCAAAGTCCGATAGGTGGTCCGGGCCCAAGGGTCAAAGTCCAATAGGTAGCCCAGGCAAAAAAAGGTTAGAGACCAATGGGTAGCCCAGGCCCAAAGGTCAAAGTCCAAAGGTGGTCCGGCCCAAAGGTGGTCCGGGCCCAAAGGTCAAAGTCCAACAGGTGGTCCGGCCCAAAGGTCAAAGTCCAAAGGTGGTCCGGGCCCAAAGGTCAAAGTCCAACAGGTGGTAGGTGGTCCGGGCCCAAAGGTCAAAGTCCAACAGGTGGTCCGGGCCCAAAGGTCAAAGTCAACCGGGCCCAAAGGTCAAAGTCCGATAGGTGGTCCGGGCCCAAGGGTCAAAGTCCAATAGGTCGTCCCAGGCAAAAAAAGGTTAGAGACCAATGGGTAGCCCAGGCCCAAAGGTCAAAGTCCAATAGGTAGCCCAGGCAAAAAAAGGTTAGAGACCAATGGGTAGCCCAGGCCCAAAGGTCAAAGTCCAATGGGTAGCCCAGGCAAAAAAGGTTAGAGACTAAGGGGTAGCCCAGGCCCAAAGGTCAAAGTCCAATGGGTAGCCCAGGCCCAAAGGTCAAAGTCCAATGGGTAGCCCAGGCAAAAAAAGGTTAGAGACCAATGGGTAGCCCAGGCAAAAAAAGGGGGGAGGGGGCATTAAAACCACATATCCCCCTTTCTTACCCCCTCCCCTAATGTTCTTGCATATTACCCCCCCCCCTACCCCCTCCCTCCGAGAAATAAGGAAAAAACGTAGATAATCGCCCACGTGGGCGACCACGTGGTAACTATATTCCAGGGAAAGGGGGTGGGAACATTAGAACCACATATCCCCCTTTCCCACCCCTCCCTTAATGTTTCTGCGTGTTACCCCCCCCCCCACCCCCTCCCTCTGAGAAATAAGGAAAAAATGTGGAAGGAATCTTATAATTTCTCTTCCCAAACCAAGCCGCCAGAGATTCAGTACGTGGTCTTGGTCGATCTTGTTTGAGAAGTGGAAAAGACGACTTTTTCCGACTTCAGAGTCCCGTAGCTCGGTTAATACGGGTCCTAGCCCGTAAACGTATATGACAAAAAATAACGGGCACGGAGAGATCTACAACTTTTTTTAAATAACATTTTCGCCTAGCTCCAAGTTTAGGATAAGTGGTCATCATCAGTGCCGCTAAAGGCTGGAGAAATGGTCAGGGAAGGGATCCCAAGAGGTGGGGGGCTCATCCCCACTCCGGTCGTCCGACACCCGCCATTTTGGACTAAAAAACGCCCCCTTTTAAAGCTAAGCCACCCCCTAGAATTAAGCCACGCCCACTTTTAGACAGGCCCCGCCCCCAAAAATTCGCTCGCTCGGTCGCTGCGCTCCCTCGCTCGCCCGAAATCGCTTCGCGATTTCGGAGACTTGACCCTATAAGGGGGCATCGTCGCCCAAAAAAACGCGTTTTTTTAAAGACCCCTGTCGTTTTGACCCCCGTGCCCTCTCTAACCACCTCTAACCACCTCTCCTCTAACACCTCTTCTCTCTAACACCTCTAACACCACCCTCTCCTCTAACCACTCTAACCACCTCTAACCACCTCTAACCACCTCTAACCACCTCTAACCACCTCTAACCACCTCTAACCACCTCTAACCACCTCTCAAAGTCCAACACCAAAGTCCAACACCAAAGGTCAAAGTCAACAAAAGTCCAACAGGTGGTCCGGGCCCAAAGGTCAAAGTCCAACAGGTGGTCCGGGCCCAAAGGTCAAAGTCCAATAGGTGGTCCGGGCCCAAAGGTCAAAGTCCAACAGGTGGTCCGGGCCCAAGGGTGGTCCGGGCCCAAAGGTCAAAGTCCAACAGGTGGTCCGGACCCAAAGGTCAAAGTCCAATAGGTGGTCCGGGCCCAAAGGTCAAAGTCCAACAGGTGGTCCGGGCCCAAAGGGGCGGGCCCAAAGGTCAAAGTCCAACAGGTTGTCCGGGCCCAAAGGTCAAAGTCCAATAGGTGGTCCGGGCCCAAAGGTCAAAGTCCAACAGGTGGTCCGGGCCCAAAGGTGGTCCGGGCCCAAAGGTCAAAGTCCAACAGGTGGGGCCCAAGGTCAAAGTCCAAAGGTGGTCCGGGCCAAAGGTCAAAGTCCACGGTGGTCCGGGCCAAAGGTCAAAGTCCAACAGGTGGTCCGGGCCCAAAGGTCAAAGTCCAACAGGTGTCCGGGCCCAAAGGTCAAAGTCCGATAGGTGGTCCGGGCCCAAGGGTCAAAGTCCGGTAGCCCAGGCAAAAAAAGGTTAGAGACCAATGGGTAGCCCAGGCCCAAAGGTCAAAGTCCAACAAAGGTGGTCCGGGCCCAAAGGTCAAAGTCCAACAGGTGGTCCGGCCCAAAGGTCCAAGAGGTGGTCCGGGCCCAAAGGTCAAAGTGGTAAAGGTCAAAGTCCAACAGGTGGTCCGGGCCCAAAGGTCAAAGTCCAACAGGTTTCCGGGCCCAAGGTAAGTCCAAGGGTCAAAGTCCAATAGGTAGCCCAGGCAAAAAAGGTTAGAGACCAATGGGTAGCCCAGGCCCAAAGGTCAAAGTCCAATAGGTAGCCCAGGCAAAAAAAGGTTAGAGACCAATGGGTAGCCCAGGCCCAAAGGTCAAAGTCCAATGGGTAGCCCAGGCAAAAAAGGTCAAAGAGTAAGGTCCAATGGGTAGCCCAGGCAAAAGGTCAAAGTCCAATGGGTCCAGGCCCAAAGGTCAAAGTCCAATGGGTAGCCCAGGCAAAAAAAGGTTAGAGACCAATGGGTAGCCCAGGAAAAAAAGGGGGGAGGGGGCATTAAAACCACATATCCCCCTTTCTTACCCCCCCCCTAATGTTCTTGCATATTACCCCCTCCCCCTACCCCCTCCCTCCGAGAAATAAGGAAAAAACGTAGATAATCGCCCACGTGGGCGACCACGTGGTAACTATATTCCAGGGAAAGGGGGTGGGGAACATTAGAACCACATATCCCCCTTTCCCACCCCCTCCCTTAATGTTTCTGCGTGTTACCCCCCCCCCCCCCCCCCTCTCTGAGAAATAAGAAAAAATGTGGAAGGAATCTTATAATTTTCTCTTCCCAAACCAAGCCGCCAGAGATTCAGTACGTGGTCTTGGTCGATCTTGTTTGAGAAGTGGAAAAGACGACTTTTTCCGACTTCAGAGTCCCGTAGCTCGGTTAATACGGGTCCTAGCCCGTAAACGTATATGACAAAAAATAACGGGCACGGAGAGATCTACAACTTTTTTTAATAACATTTTCGCCTAGCTCCAAGTTTAGGATAAGTGGTCATCATCAGTGCCGCTAAAGGCTGGAGAAATGGTCAGGGAAGGGATCCCAAGAGGTGGGGGGCTCATCCCCACTCCGGTCGTCCGACACCCGCCATTTTGGACTAAAAAACGCCCCCTTTTAAAGCTAAGCCACGCCCCCTAGAATTAAGCCACGCCCACTTTTAGACAGGCCCCCCCCCCAAAAATTCGCTCGCTCGGTCGCTGCGCTCCCTCGCTCGCCCGAAATCGCTTCGCGATTTCGGAGACTTGACCCTATAAGGGGGGATCGTCGCCCAAAAAAACGCGTTTTTTTAAAGACCCCTGTCGTTTTGACCCCCCTGTCCACCTCTCTCTAACCACCTCTAACCACCTCTAACCACCTCTAACCACCTCTAACCACCTCTAACCACCTCTAACCACCTCTAACCACCTCTAACCACCTCTAACCACCTCTAACCACCTCTAACCACCTCTAACCACCTCTAACCACCTCTTTCAAAGGTCAAAGTCCAACAGGTGGTCCGGGCCCAAAAAAAGGTCAAAGTCCAATAGGTGGTCGGGCCCAAAGGTCAAAGTCCAATAGGTGGTCCGGGCCCAAAGGTCAAAGTCCAAAGGTGGTCCGGGCCCAAAGGTCAAAGTCCAACAGGTGGTCCGGGCCAAGGGGCAAGGGCCTACAGGTGGTCCGGGCCCAAAGGTCAAAGTCCAACAGGTGGTCCGGGCCCAAAGTCAAAGAGGTGGTGGCCCAAAGGTCAAAGTCCAACAGGTGGTCCGGGCCAAAGGTCAAAGTCCAACGGGTTAAAGGTTCCAATGGGTGGCCCAAAGGTCAAAGTCTAATAGGTGTCCGGGCCCAAAGGTCAAAGTCCAATAGGTGGTCCAGGCCCAAAGGTCAAAGTCCAAAGGGTCCGGGCCAAAGGTCAAAGTCCAACAGGTGGTCCGGCCCAAAGGTCAAAGTCCAACAGGTGGTCCAAAGGTGGTCCGGGCCCAAAGGTCAAAGTCCAATAGGTGGTCCGGGCCCAAAGGGTCCGGGCCAAAGGTGGTCCGGGCCCAAAGGTCAAAGTCCAATAGGTGGTTGGGCCCAAAGGTCAAAGTCCAATAGGTGGTCCGGGCCCAAAGGTCAAAGTCCAACAGGTGGTCCGGGCCAAAGGTCAAAGTCCAACGGGCCCAAAGGTCAAAGTCCAACAGGTGGTCCGGGCCCAAAGGTCAAAGTCCAAGGTAGCCCAGGCAAAAAAAGGTTAGAGACCAATGGGTAGCCCAGGCCCAAAGGTCAAAGTCCAATGGGTAGCCCAGGCAAAAAAAGGTTAGAGACCGATGGGTAGCCCAGGCCCAAAGGTCAAAGTCCAACGGGTAGCCCAGGCAAAAAAGGTTAGAGACCGATGGGTAGCCCAGGCCCAAAGGTCAAAGTCCAATGGGTAGCCCAGGCAAAAAAAGGTTAGAGTCCAATGGGTAGCCCAGGCAAAAAAATGTCTAAGATCAAAGGTCAAGGGGAGGGGGCATTAAAACCACATATCCCCCTTTCTCACCCCCTCCCCTAATGTTCCTGCATATTACCCCTCTCCCCCTACCCCCTCCCTCCGAGGAATAAGGAAAAAACGTAGATGATCGCCCACGTGGGCGACCACGTGGTAACTATATTCCAGGGAAAGGGGGTTGGGAACATTAGAACCACATATCCCCCTTTCCCACCCCCTCCCTTAATGTTTCTGCATGTTACCCCCCTCCCCCTACCCCCTCCCTCTGAGAAATAAGAAAAAAATGTGGAAGGAATCATTGAATTTCTCTTCCCAAACCAAGCCGCCAGAGATTCAGTACGTGGTCTTGGTCGATCTTGTTTGACAAGTGGAAAAGACGACTTTTTCCAACTTTAGAGTCCCGTAGCTCGGTTATTACGGGTCCTAGCCCGTAAACGTATATAACCAAACATAACGGGCACAAAGAGATCTACAACTTTTGTTAATAACATTTTTGCCTAGCTCCAAGTTTAAGAAAAGTAGTCATCATCAGTGCCGCTGAATGCCGCAGAAATGGTCAGGGAGGGGATCCCAAGAGGGGGGGCTCATCCCCACTCGGTCGTCCGACACCCGCCATTTTGGACTGAAAAACGCCCCCTTTTAAAGCTAAGCCACGCCCCCTAGAATTAAGCCACGCCCACTTTTAGACAGGCCCCGCCCCCAAAAATTCGCTCGCTCGGTCGCTGCGCTCCCTCGCTCGCCCGAAATCGCTTCGCGATTTCGGAGACTTGACCCTATAAGGGGGATCGTCGCCCAAAAAAACGCGTTTTTTTAAAGACCCCTGTCGTTTTGACCCCCCTGTCCACCTCTAACCACCTCTAACCACCTCTAACCACCTCTAACCACCTCTAACCACCTCTAACCACCTCTAACCACCTCTAACCACCTCTAACCACCTCTAACCACCTCTAACCACCTCTAACCACCTCTAACACCTCTAACCACCTCTTCTCTCTAACCACCTCTAACCACCTCTAACCACCTCTAACCACCTCTAACCACCTCTAACCACCTCTAACCACCTCTAACCACCTCTAACCACCTCTAAACCACCTCTAACCACCTCTAACCACCTCTAACCACCTCTAACCACCTCTAACCACCTCTAACCACCTCTAACCACTCTAACCACCTCTAACCACCACCGCTAACCACCTCTAACCACCTCTAACCACCTCTAACCACCTCTAACACCTCTAACCACCTCTAACCACCTCTCTCTAACCACCTCTAACCACCTCTAACCACCTCCACCTCTAACCACCTCTCACCCCTAACCACTCTAACCACTCTAACCACCACTCTAACCACCTCTAACCACCTCTAACCACCTCCACCCTCTAACCACCTCTAACCACTCTCTAACCACCTCTAACCACCTCTAACCACCTCTAACCACTCTCTCTAACCACCACTCCAACCCCTCTAACCACCTCTAACCACCATCTCTAACCACCTCTAACCACCTCTAACCACCTCTAACCACCTTTAACCACCTCTAACCACGCCCCCTAGAATTAAGCCACGCCCACTTTTGAATAGGCCACGCCCCCAAAAATTCGCTCGCTCGGTCGCTGCGCTCCCTCGCTCGCCCGAAATCGCTTCGCGATTTCGGAGACTTGGCCCTATAAGGGGGATCGTCGCCCAAAAAAACGCGTTTTTTTTAAGACCCCTGTCGTTTTGTCCCCCCTGACCACCTCTAACCACCTCTAAGTTTAAAGGTCAAAGTCCAACAGGTGGTAAGGTCCAATAGGTGGTCCGGGCCCAAAGGTCAAAGTCCAACAGGTGGTCCGGGCCCAAAGGTCAAAGTCCAACAGGTGGTCCGGGCCCAAAGGAGGTCCGGGCCTAAAGGTCAAAGTCCAATAGGTGGTCTGGGCCCAAAGGTCAAAGTCCAATAGGTGGTCCGGGCCCAAAGGTCAAAGTCCAATAGGTGGTCCGGGCCCAAAGGTCAAAGTCCAAAGGTGGTCCGGGCCCAAAGGTCAAAGTCCAACAGGTGGTCCGGGCCCAAAGGTCAAAGTCCAACAGGTGGTCCGGGCCAAAGGTGGTCCGGGCCCAAAGGTCAAAGTCCAACAGGTGGTCCGGGCCCAAAGGAGGTCCGGGCCTAAAGGTGGTCCGGGCCCAAAGGTCAAAGTCCAATAGGTGGTGGGCCCAAAGGTCAAAGTCCAATAGTGGTCCGGGCCAAAGGTCAAAGTCCAACAGGTGGTCCGGGCCCAAAGGCAAAGGTCAAAGTCCAACAGGTGGTCCGGGCCCAAAGGTCAAAGTCCAACGGGTAGCCCAGGCAAAAAAAGGTTAGAGACCAATGGGTAGCCCAGGCCCAAAGGTCAAAGTCCAATAGGTGGTCCGGGCCCAAAGGTCAAAGTCCAATAGGTGGTCCGGGCCCAAAGGTCAAAGTCCAACAGGTGGTCCGGGCCCAAAGGTCAAAGTCCAACAGGTGTCCGGGCCAAAGGTCAAAGTCCAACAGGTGGTCCCAAAGGTGGTCCGGGCCCAAAGGTCAAAGTCCAACAGGTGGTCCGGGCCCAAAGGAGGTCCGGGCCTAAAGTGGTCCGGGCCCAAAGGTCAAAGTCCAATAGGTGGTCTGGGCCCAAAGGTCAAAGTCCAATAGTTGGTCCGGGCCCAAAGGTCAAAGTCCAACAGGTGGTCCGGGCCCAAAGGTCAAAGTCCAACGGGTAGCCCAGGCAAAAAAAGGTTAGAGACCAATGGGTAGCCCAGGCCCAAAGGTCAAAGTCCAATGGGTAGCCCAGGCAAAAAAAGGTTAGACCGATGGGTAGCCCAGGCCCAAAGGTCAAAGTCCAACGGGTAGCCCAGGCAAAAAAAGGTTAGAGACCGATGGGTAGCCCAGGCCCAAAGGTCAAAGTCCAATGGGTAGCCCAGGCAAAAAAAGGTTAGAGTCCAATGGGTAGCCCAGGCAAAAAAAGGTCTAAGGTCAAAGGTCAAGGGGAGGGGGCATTAAAACCACATATCCCCCTTTCTTACCCCTCCCCTAATGTTCCTACATATTACCCCCCTCCCGTGCCCCCTCCCTCCGAGAAATAAGGAAAAAACGTAGACGATCGCCCACGTGGGCGACCACGTGGTAACTATATTCCAGGGAAAGGGGGTTGGGAACATTAGAACCACATATCCCCCTTTCCCACCCCCTCCCTTAATGTTTCTGCGTGTTACCCCCCTCCCCTACCCCCTCCCTCTGAGAAATAAGGAAAAAATGTGGAAGGAATCTTATAATTTCTCTTCCCAAACCAAGCCGCCAGAGATTCAGTACGTGGTCTTGGTCGATCTTGTTTGACAAGTGGAAAAGACGACTTTTTCCAACTTTAGAGTCCGTAGCTCGGTTATTACGGGTCCTAGCCCGTAAACGTATATAACCAAACATAACGGGCACAAAGAGATCTACAACTTTTGTTAATAACATTTTTGCCTAGCTCCAAGTTTAAGAAAAGTAGTCATCATCAGTGCCGCTGAATGCCGCAGAAATGGTCAGGGAGGGGATCCCAAGAGGTGGGGGCTCATCCCCACTCCGGTCGTCCGACACCCGCCATTTTGGACTAAAAAACGCCCCCTTTTAAAGCTAAGCCACGCCCCCTAGAATTAAGCCACGCCCACTTTTAGACAGGCCCCGCCCCCAAAAATTCGCTCGCTCGGTCGCTGCGCTCCCTCGTTCGCCCGAAATCGCTTCGCGATTTCGGAGACTTGACCCTATAAGGGGGGATCGTCGCCCAAAAAAACGCGTTTTTTTAAAGACCCCTGTCGTTTTGACCCCCCTGTCCACCTCTAACCACCTCTAACCACCTCTAACCACCTCTAACCACCTCTAACCACCTCTAACCACCTCTAACCACTAACACCCTCTAACCACCTCTAACCACCTCTAACCACCTCTAACCACCTCTAACCACCTCTAACCACCTCTCTCTAACCAAAGGTCAAAGTCCAACAGGTGGTCCGGGCCCAAAGGAGGTCCGGGCCTAAAGGTCAAAGTCCAATAGGTGGTCTGGGCCCAAAGGTCAAAGTCCAATAGCCCAAAGTCAAAGTCCAATAGGTGGTCCCCAAAGGTCAAAGTCCAACAGGTGGTCCGGGCCCAAAGGTCAAAGTCCAACAGGTGGTCCGGGCCCAAAGGTCAAAGTCCAACAGTGGTCCGGGCCCAAAGGTGGTCCGGGCCCAAAGGTCAAAGTCCAACAGGTGGTCCGGGCCCAAAGGAGGTCCGGGCCTAAAGGTGGTCCGGGCCCAAAGGTCAAAGTCCAATAGGTGGTCTGGGCCCAAAGGTCAAAGTCCAATAGTTGGTCCGGGCCCAAAGGTCAAAGTCCAACAGGTGGTCCGGGCCCAAAGGTCAAAGTCCAACAGGTGGTCCGGGCCCAAAGGTCAAAGTCCAACAGGTGGTCCCCAAAGGTCAAAGTCCAACGGGTAGCCCAGGCAAAAAAAGGTTAGAGACCAATGGGTAGCCCAGGCCCAAAGGTCAAAGTCCAATAGGTGGTCCGGGCCCAAAGGTCAAAGTCCAATAGGTGGTCCGGCCCAAAGGTCAAAGTCCAACAGGTGGTCCCCAAAGGTCAAAGTCCAACAGGTGGTCCGGGCCCAAAGGTCAAAGTCCAACAGGTGGTCCGGGCCCAAAGGTGGTCCGGGCCCAAAGGTCAAAGTCCAACAGGTGGTCCGGGCCCAAAGGAGGTCCGGGCCTAAAGGTGGTCCGGGCCCAAAGGTCAAAGTCCAATAGGTGGTCTGGGCCCAAAGGTCAAAGTCCAATAGTTGGTCCAAAGGTCAAAGTCCAACAGGTGGTCCGGCCCAAAGGTCAAAGTCCAACAGGTGGTCCGGGCCCAAAGGTCAAAGTCCAACAGGTGGTCCGGGCCCAAAGGTCAAAGTCCAACGGGTAGCCCAGGCAAAAAAAGGTTAGAGACCAATGGGTAGCCCAGGCCAAAGGTCAAAGTCCAATGGGTAGCCCAGGCAAAAAAAGGTTAGAGACCGATGGTAGCCCAGGCCCAAAGGTCAAAGTCCAATGGGTAGCCCAGGCAAAAAAGGTTAGACCGATGGGTAGCCCAGGCCCAAAGGTCAAAGTCCAATGGGTAGCCCAGGCAAAAAAAGGTTAGAGTCCAATGGGTAGCCCAGGCAAAAAAAGGTCTAAGGTCAAAGGTCAAGGGGAGGGGGCATTAAAACCACATATCCCCCTTTCTTACCCCCTCCCCTAATGTTCCTACGTATTACCCCCCTCCCCGTGCCCCCTCCCTCCGAGAAATAAGGAAAAAACGTAGACGATCGCCCACGTGGGCGACCACGTGGTAACTATATTCCAGGGAAAGGGGGTTGGGAACATTAGAACCACATATCCCCCTTTCCCACCCCCTCCCTTAATGTTTCTGCATGTTACCCCCCTCCCCCTACCCCCTCCCTCTGAGAAATAAGAAAAAAATGTGGAAGGAATCATTGAATTTCTCTTCCCAAACCAAGCCGCCAGAGATTCAGTACGTGGTCTTGGTCGATCTTGTTTGACAAGTGGAAAAGACGACTTTTTCCAACTTTAGAGTCCCGTAGCTCGGTTATTACGGGTCCTAGCCCGTAAACGTATATAACCAAACATAACGGGCACAAAGAGATCTACAACTTTTGTTAATAACATTTTTGCCTAGCTCCAAGTTTAAGAAAAGTAGTCATCATCAGTGCCGCTGAATGCCGCAGAAATGGTCAGGGAGGGGATCCCAAGAGGTGGGGGGCTCATCCCCACTCCGGTCGTCCGACACCCGCCATTTTGGACTGAAAAACGCCCCCTTTTAAAGCTAAGCCACGCCCCCTAGAATTAAGCCACGCCCACTTTTGGATAGGCCCCGCCCCCAAAAATTCGCTCGCTCGGTCGCTGCGCTCCCTCGCTCGCCCGAAATCGCTTCGCGATTTCGGAGACTTGACCCTATAAGGGGGGATCGTCGCCCAAAAAAACGCGTTTTTTTAAAGCCCCGTGTCGTTTTGACCCCCCGCTAACCACCTCTAACCACCTCTAACCACCTCTAACCACCTCTAACCACCTCTAACACCTCTTCTAACCACCTCTAACCACCTCTAACCACCTCTAACCACCTCTAACCACCTCTAACCACCTAACCACACTAACCTCTAAACCACCCTATAAACCACCTCTAACCCCACCACCTCTAACCACCTCTAACCACTCTCTAACCACCTCTAACCACCTCTAACCACCTCTAACCACCTCTAACCACCTCTAACCACCTCTAACCACCTCTAACCACCTCTAACCAAACCACTCTAACCACCTCTAACCACCTCTCTCTAACCAAAGGTCAAAGTCCAACAGGTGGTTTAAAGGTCAAAGTCCAACACAAAGGTCAAAGTCCAATAGGTGGTCCGGGCCCAAAGGTCAAAGTCCAATAGGTGGTCCGGGCCCAAAGGTCAAAGTCCAACAGGTGGTCCGGGCCCAAGGTCAAAGTCCAACAGGTGGTCCGGGCCCAAAGGTCAAAGTCCAACAGGTGGTCCGGCCCAAAGGTGGTCCGGGCCCAAAGGTCAAAGTCCAACAGGTGGTCCGGGCCCAAAGGAGGTCCGGGCCTAAAGGTGGTCCGGGCCCAAAGGTCAAAGTCCAATAGGTGGTCTGGGCCAAAGGTCAAAGTCCAATAGTGGTCCGGGCCCAAAGGTCAAAGTCCAACAGGTGGTCCGGGCCAAAGGTCAAAGTCCAACAGGTGGTCCGGGCCCAAAGGTCAAAGTCCAACAGGTGGTCCGGGCCCAAAGGTCAAAGTCCAACGGGTAGCCCAGGCAAAAAAAGGTTAGAGACCAATGGGTAGCCCAGGCCCAAAGGTCAAAGTCCAATAGGTGGTCAAAGTCCAATAGGTGGTCCGGGCCAAAGGTCAAAGTCCAACAGGTGGTCCGGGCCCAAAGGTCAAAGTCCAACAGGTGGTCGGGCCCAAAGGTCAAAGTCCAACAGGTGGTCCGGCCCAAAGGTGTCCGGGCCCAAAGGTCAAAGTCCAACAGGTGGTCCGGGCCCAAAGGAGGTCCGGGCCTAAAGGTGGTCCGGGCCCAAAGGTCAAAGTCCAATAGGGTCTGGGCCCAAAGGTCAAAGTCAATAGGTGGTCCGGGCCCAAAGGTCAAAGTCCAACAGGTGGTCCGGGCCCAAAGGTCAAAGTCCAACAGGTGGTCCGGGCCCAAGGTCAAAGTCCAACAGGTGGTCCGGGCCCAAAGGTCAAAGTCCAACGGGTAGCCCAGGCAAAAAAAGGTTAGAGACCAATGGGTAGCCCAGGCCCAAAGGTCAAAGTCCAATGGGTAGCCCAGGCAAAAAAAGGTTAGAGACCGATGGGTAGCCCAGGCCCAAAGGTCAAAGTCCAACGGGTAGCCCAGGCAAAAAAAGGTTAGAGACCGATGGGTAGCCCAGGCCCAAAGGTCAAAGTCCAATGGGTAGCCCAGGCAAAAAAAGGTTAGAGTCCAATGGGTAGCCCAGGCAAAAAAGGTCAAAGTCCAAAAGGNTATAACCATGTGATTACTATGTTGTCATGTGTTAAAAGTGGTTTGCTAGGTTTTTTATAAACCAATGCTGCAATGTGTAAAAAGGGGCTCGCTAAGCATCTAAAGTAACATAATATATCTATTTTTTCAGTAATGAACATATTTCTTTTATTTTTGCTGAAACTTAAAACAACAAATTTTTTATTTTTTTCCATAATTGTAGCCACTATATTGAATGTTAAATTTTGTTAACCCATTTCTTGATTTCTAAAGGGCCTTTTAACAATGTATTGCTCAACTTATTCTGCTTAATTGACCTCCATTTCGAAAAGATAAAGTTGTTTTAAAAATCTCAACTTGAGTTGTATGTTTTTGTTGTCTAACATTCAAAGGATTTCAAACAATATACTCTGACTTTTAATTAGTAGTAAATTTATACCAAATTTTATCCTAATTTGTAAATTTGTTACCGCAGTTATTGGAGCACAAATAATTGAATATCTATCCACATTTTCATATAAGAACTCACTGACAGGTTCAGTAAAATAATTATCTTATTGGTTGGTATCCTGAACACATAACATTTAATGTTCCCCATTCAAATCTAGATGAAACTAAATAACGGGCTTATGAAGAGTTACTTCTTTTGATACAGGATTTTATTTGATATCAAAAGTAAAAAATTTAGTAATGAGAATTTCTTTAAATTTATTGTTAAGGGAAAAAGTGTTAAACAAATATTATACATGGCTTGTCTTTAATTTGTCTGACCATCAACCAGTTGGTAAACGGGAGAGAGAAATGAACAATCCCCATTTAAAGTGATAAGTGAATTTTTTTACTATTGTTGCCTCCACTGTAACAGGGAGGTGAGTGAAATTAGTGAAGTTTTTAAGTTCCCACTTATTTAGAGTGGAGGGATTAAAAAAGAGCTTGGAAAATTAAGTCCAGAGAGGTAACACTTCTAAAATCCACTGTTAAAATAACAAAAAACAATGATATCTCCACTGCGTGAGATGATTCTACACACAGGAAAGCTAAAGTTAATTTAAAAGACAAGCCAATATAAAATATCATAGAATAGAAAGAGTTGTTAATTATAAATTTAAAGCATTTTTGTTGTATATATTTACTTTGTACTAAACTTATTCTTTGTAATATGCCTTTTAATAAAAACATGTAATATATAAATTAATTATATAGTCTAATTATGAGTATTATTAAGAAGTATTTATTGTATAAAATATTCTGTAATCTGATATATTGCAATAAATTGTTCTTATAAAAAATTGTTTCAGTGTTTTTTTTATTTATTCAATCTGTATTTAATAATAATTTTTACAAACAATAACATTAATGCTACAAACTTCTAAGATATTTCAATCAGAGATATCTGGTACTTAGTAAGTACCAATAGCAGTAAGTGGAACAAGGATAGAAAAGAGTAGAATGTAGTGGGGGAAGGGGGGTGGAGCTGCGGGGTGGAGGGGGTATTAGTTCCAAAGACGCTCATGGAGCGTTAGCGGTACTTTCTCCCCCAAACCTTATCAAAGCAGTTTTACCCGTACTTGATTCTCTTTTTTTAGTCTATTCTCCCTGCTGCTACGGACTTTGAATCGCGAATAGTTAGGTTGGCTAAACTGTAATAGTAGTAAAAATAATGACGTCATTATTATAGAGTTTAAAAAAATAGATGAGTCGTTAAATTAAATTTCTTTGGTTAAACGTGACTGTAACCGACATTTAATCAATTATTCAGATATAGGTATCTAAAATTGTATGTTTGGTAATTATTTTGGTTACAATTAGTGAGATTGTATCATAATAATTCTTTTTTAGTTTAAAAATATTTTTGTTTCTGAAAGCTGATCCATCTATTATGAAAAGCTCTTTGGTTATTTTGCTGTCAATCAAGTTTTGTCAGTTGAAAGTTTTCGTCGTATTAAAAAGAAGAGGTCCTATGGCTCCAAAAAAAAAAAAAATAAAAAATAAAAACAAATAAAAAGATGGCTTATAAACAGTGAGTAATGTCGAACATATTAAGTTAAAGACAAAAAAAAAAAAGAAGAAGAAGAAGAAGAAGTTTTCGTCGATTTTATCAAAGTTCTTAGTTTTGCGAAATTGTTTCTTTTTTTATTTTAAAGTGAAAACTTAAGTGATTAAAGTTAGTTGGTGTTGGAGCGAGTTGTTCTGGTGCGCTTCGGGCGGGAGATGCCAGTTAAAGTGGAAATAGTGCCTCCACCACCAGCTAATTCCAAGCAACCTGGAGTTTCTAGATCACTTTTATACAACGGTTCCAGATTTCAGGGACATCAGAAATCCAAAGGAAACAGCTATGAAGTTGAAGTCGTTTTGCAGGTGAATATGATGGCTAGATATTTCATGTAATATTAGGTTGAGTCTATTGCATAACTTGCAGGTGGAGTAGGAAAGTGCATTGTGATAAGGTTGCTTTGGTCAACATTTGCATTTTGTTGTCACCAAAGTTTTTTAAATATAACAAGTTGTGGAGCTCGTTTTCCCCGCTAGAACCCTTAAATCGTGTACTGCCAAAAAAAAATCCGCCAGGAGGCATGACAGTCTTTTATAACCGTCCATAGAGATATATACTAGAGGGGTAATTCCTATCTCAATACATTTAGTACATTCACACACACTTCTAGATCCGCGTATCGTATGGCATATGATCTCTCATTACGGTAATATTTGCTGTATGAACCATGCGGAGGGGATCTGATCGCATACGCTAGAACTAGGGAGATGAAATCTTAATGGGTCCCCCAATATGCTGTATGTACCTTTAGAGACATTAATATATTAATGTATTATATATTAATATATTAATATTAATATATTAATATAATTGTATATAATAATTATATAATTAATTATATATAATATATTATTATAATATATATAATTTATTATTATAATTATAATTAATTATAATTATAATATTTTATAATTATTATAATATAAATAATAATAATAATTATAATAATAATATATAATATATATAATAATATAATAATAAAATAATAATATATAATATATTAATATAAATAATAATAATTAATATTAAATAGAGAAGTGTAATGACATGACAGGATCCTGGTTAGTATTATTGAATAGAGAAGTGTAATGACATGACAGTATCCTGGTTAGTATTATCTAATAGAGAACTGTAATGACATATCAGTATCATGGTTAGTATTATCTAACAGATAAATGTAATGTCATTTTAGTATCCTGGTTAGTATTATCTAACAGAGAAATGTAATGTCATTTTAGTATCCTGGTTAGTATTATCTAATAGAGAACTGTAATGACATGACAGTATCCTGGTTAGTATTATCTAATAGAGAACTGTAATGACATGTCAGTATCCTGGTTAGTATTATCTAATAGAGAAGGTAATGACATAGTATCCTGGTTAGTATTATCTAATAGAGAAGTGTAATGACATGCCAGTGTCCTGGTTAGTATTATCTAATAGAGAACTGTATGACATGAGTCTGGTTAGTGTATCTGGTTAGTAATAGAGAAGTGTAATAACATGTCAGTATCCTGGTTAGTATTATCTAATAGAGAAGTGTAATAACATGTCTTTATCCTGGTTAGTATTATCTAATAGAGAACTGTAATGACATGACAAAGGTTACTACTCTCATTAAGAAAAAATCTAACGTAAGTTAGTTTAACAATAGAGATGAGTCAAAAATAAATTTAAATTACAATTTTTTACACTTTTCATAGTACTCTTCTTTAGAGTAAAAAGGATTTTCTGTTAGTAAATATTTAATTTCTTTTTTAAATTCTTTAAACTTAGTTTCTTTAGACTTTCTGGTAAAGCCTTATAAAGATTGACTCCCATCACACCATGCCCCACCTTTGATTTTTCAAGTCTATGCTCGGGTATTGCTAGAGCATTTCTATTTCTGGTGTCATATGTGTGATAGTGTCCATTTTTATTTAAATTATTTTCAATTGATTTGGTATATATGAGTGAATTATATATAAATAGATTATAAACGGTCATTATTTTAAAGCTTTTAAATAAGGCTTACAATGTTCCTTATTGCGTATCCTCCTATAATTCTAATGATTTCTTTTGTAATACTAACAGCTTGTTAGTGTTTACATGGCCCCATATCAGGATGCCATATGACAACCGGCTTTCCACCATAGCTCTATAAACCATCATTAGGATATCCACGTTACATATTTTTTAGCTTTCTACAGACATACAGATATTTTTGATATTTTCTTTTCAAGGTATTCTATATGGAATTTCCACGTTAGTTTGTTATCAAGGTGTATTCCAAGGAAATTGATGTTGTTGACAGTATCCTGGTTAGTATTATCTAATAGAGATCTGTAATTACATGTCAGTATCCTGGTTAGTATTATTTAATAGAGAAGTGTAATGACATGACAGTATCCTGGTTAGTATTATTAAATAGAGAAGTGTAATGACATGACAGTATCCTGGTTAGTATTACCTAATAGCTATATTATTTTTGCCCTCTTTGTTTTGACTATTTATTTTGTTTTTACAGTTATTATAATTATAATGTTTGTTATTGTTTTGATAGTTCGTAGATGAAGAAAACTCTTACCTGTGTGGTTATCTTAAAATCAAGGGTTTAACGGAAGAATTTCCAACTCTAACGACTTTCTTTGATGGAGAAATTATTAGTAAGAAATATCCATTTCTCACGAGAAAGTGGGAGGCTGATGAAGACGTCGACAAAAAGCACTGGGTAAATTTACTTAATCTTATCTTGGAGTTACCTTATTCAATGAAGTTCATTTTGAGGGTTATTTTAGGTTTGTTAGGTGTAAAGTACCTAACCTAACAAACCTAAAGTTAGTACTTTGAGTACTAACTAAATTAAAGTACTATATATATATAATATATATATATATATAATTATATATATATATATATATTATATATATATATATATATATATATATATATATATATTATATATATAATATATATATATATATATATATATATATATATATATATATATTATTTATATATATATATATATACAGTCGGACTCTCTATAACGAACTTGAAGGTTCAAGAGAAATCTTGAATCTTACCTAGAGATATCTTGGAGTTACCTTATTCAATGAAGTTCATTTTGAGGGTTATTTTAGGTTTGTTAGGTGTAAAGTACCTAACCTAACAAACTAAAGTTAGTACTTTGAGTACTAACTAAATTAAGTACTATATATATATATATATATTATATATTAATATATATATATATATTATATATATATATATATATATATATATATATATAATATATATATATTTATATAATATATATATATATATATACAGTCGGACCTCTATATAACGAACTTGAAGGTTCAAGAGAAAAAATTCGTTATATAGAAATTTCGTTGTATAGAAATTGAAAAAAAAAATAACTCTGTACTATTTTATGATATTTTAATGGATATATAAGATGAATAATAACATTGCAGTTGCATATTCAGCAGCTTTTTTTTATTAGCGGTCCTGTCACAGGCATATGTTTGTTCCTTAACATTGTCACCCACTGTAAAATTGTGTCATCAATGTCTTCGTACTTGCATACTCGAGAACTTTTTTTTTAAATCGCTACTCGTTTCGTATAACCTAAGTATAGATTTCCGATTTTTTAAATTGTTGATAAAGAACTAGAAGCGGTTTTATACTTCAGAGACAAGTCTTTGTTTTTGACTCCATCCTCCATCATAAGAATCTTTTAATCAATTGATTTTTTCAGAAAGGGACAGCGATTTCCGTTTTGACATTTTTATAAACTCGATTTACAAACAAATAAAAAGTTTCACAAATGAACTGGTCAGACCGAATAACAAATTAAAACTGAAAGATTTTTAGTTCTATGCTGTGTTAATCCTAATTTCATAGAAAATGGGCCTCTGAGTTGAATGGCAGTGGTCCGGAGTCAATACGACCACTCAAACTCAGGGTACCTGGGTTCACATCCTGGAAGGGTTGATAATTTTTTATCGTTTTTTTTTTACTAAATATAAGTTTACAACTAGAAAATAATTCTGGCGCGGTGGTCCGCATGAGGGGGCGAATTTCCTTTGGATGCGAGCTCTCAAATCCAGAGTACCTGGGTTCAAATCCTAGTAGGGACAATAATTTTTTATCGTTTTTTACCTAATATAAGTTTACAACTAAAAATAATTCTGGCGCCGTGGTCCGCATGTCGGGCGAATTTCCTTTGGATGCGTGTTTCCGTGCTTTTTACATTATATAAGTTTACAACTAGTAAATAAATAATTCCGGCGCGGTGGTCTGCTGTCGGGCGAATTTCATTTAGAATGCGTGTTTCCTTGCTAAACAACCCATTTCTTGCTTAAGGTTCCGGTTCATGCTTTAGAACCTTAGCAGTTACTTAATTGTCAAGCACTGCTCGTCAATTGTCAAAGGAAATGCGCATAATTATCCTGTTGGTTGTACAAAACTATGCCTCTAAAATTAGAAGTACGCACTATTATTTGCACTAGTTTAAAGCTTAGTTACTTATCTTTAAGCTTAGTCTGTTATCTTTAAAGGTTTTAGCGCATTTCTTTTGAAAAATACAGACAAAATGAGTTACAAGCAGTGGTTGACAATTGAGTAACTGCTTAGGTTTTAAAGCATGAACCAGAACCTTAAGCAAGAAATGGGTTGTTAACCACGGAAACACGCATTCTAAATTAAATTCTTCTGACAGCGGGCTACTGCGCTAGAATTATTTATTTAGTAGTTGTAAACTTATGTCATGTAAAAACTATAAAAATTATCATTCCAACCAGGATTGCTGTTAAGCACGGAAACACGCATCCAAAGGAAATTGGCCCGAAATGCGGACCACCACACAAGAATTATTATATTTACCGAGGAGATATTTTATATTAGTTGCATGCTTAGTAGCTTTATTTACTTTACACGTATAGTTGCCTTTAAATTATACTGTTTGTATTTCTGAGCAGAGGCGAGGACGTCACCTCACTCCTGACTTAGGGAAACACCTTTATAAAATTTATAATTATTTTTCTGGGGTTTCACTTTTTGTTTGTTGAGTCAAGTTAAAACAGCTAGAGAGGTTTTCAGAACTAAAAATATTGTTGCATGTAGTTAACGAAAGATATAATTTCTTTCCCTTAACAACTTGTTTCTTAAGTTTCCGAGCAACCAGAGTTTCCGGCAGGTTATGGTTAGAGGAGTATAATCCACTTTGCTCTATACCTGTCAATTCAGCTTTAGAATTGACATTGATGAGTAATGTCAATTCCAGCCAGAGTTTGCTTCTCCATCTGCTCTGTTTCTATTTTCCTTACTCAGGTGTGATGTGGTGTGCTTATAGTGAATAAGAATAAAAAAACATACATTTCATTGGATAGTTCTTTTAGAATGAACTATCAGAGAAAATTTTTGTAAAATAAAAATAATTACATTTATTGTAAGTTGAGGAAACACAGGATGAATAAATTGTTGAACAAGTTGTTTGTTTATTTTTGTAGAGTAAATTTTCATCGTTCTGTCAGTACGCCAAGACGTTCAACTCAGACACATTCGATTACGAAGAGATCACTAACACAGACTTTGTGTTTATGAGGTGGAAGGAGCACTTCCTCGTCCCTGATCACACCATCAAGGATATCAACGGAGCCTCCTTCGCTGGCTTCTACTACATCTGCTTTCAGAAATCTACAGCCACCATAGAGGGCTATTACTACCATAGGAGCTCTGAGATGTAAGTTTTCTGTCGTTGTATTACTTTACTTTTAATATTAAGTTGTTACTTTTACAGAATTGTATGATTGAGATGTGAGTTGATGATGATAAAAGAAATTCTTTACAAGCTAATCTCACGACCATTTCTGCTTCAAACAACTTGCAAGATTAGTGGTTGTGAATATTAAGAAACAATATTTGACTTGAGGATTGGTATGAAGATTGTATTCATAGCATTATGTACTGTGATCAAAGAAAAAAAAAGCTGGCACAGTGGTTCGGATGTCGGGTGAATATCCTTTGGAATGCGCGTTTTCATGCTTAACAACCCATTTCTTGCTTAAGGTTCCAGTTTATGCTTCAGAACCTTAGCAGTAACTCAATTATCATGCACTGCTCGTAACTCATTTTGTCTGTATTCTTCAAAGGACATCCCCATAATTATCCTGTTGGTTATACTAAACTTTGTTTCTAAAACAGGTAGTGCACACAAAGTATTTTCACTAGTTCAAAAATCTTAAACAGTGTTCTTTCTAAGCTCTGAGTGTGGCAAATTCCTAGAAATTTACAAGGTTTACAACAATTTATTTGTTACTCCAATCTAAATAAAACTCATAATTTTGAATACTGTGGTCTCTAACCATTTAATATGATGGATTATCGAGTTACTATAGATAGTAAATTACTGTTACATTACATTCTCCTACTGATTGGTTGTCATTGGTGTGACTGTTGCAGGTACCAGTCTCTAACACTGACACACATGTCGGAGCACAGCACCCAGATATACGAGTTCAGATGAATTTCTCAAACTCTTCTTTACAGGTGTCCACCTCCACCACTCTCTCCTTACTTGCAGCCAAGTTGCAACTTAGGGGTGTATGTTACAGAATCAGGCTTACCTGGTGAGCTGTGAGCAACATTGATACAGTTTAGCAGAAAAAGTTGGTTTTAAAAAACTAAAATATAACAGAGATGGTCAGATAATGGAGCTATTCAGGAGGGATTGTATTCCACTGTTTCCTTACACAGCATTGTTTTTGTGCTTCTCTTCAGTTGTTGATTTGACTCTATTTTATTATCTTTAATCAAAGTATCTATTTCCCTATGGTTTCTAATTTGTTTGCTTGATAATGGACGACTTGCTAAACAAGAAATCAGTAGTAATATTAGTCAAGTAGTTAAAGAAATATATAAGGCCAGTTAGTAAACTACGTCACCAACCTTTGTAACTATATTCAGACCACCATGTAGTTTCCAATTTGTTATTTCAACCTAGAGCTAGTGATAGCACTGTTACTGTCATGGCCGGCCCAACGCTAGTGTTTGCACCTTTACTGTCATGGCCGGCCCAGCGTTAGTGTTTGAACTGTTAGTGTCATGGCTGGCCCACCGCTAGTGTTTGAACTGTTAGTGTCATGGCCGGCCCAGCGCTAGTGGTTCCACTATTACTATACTTAACATTACCAAACTGTCTGACATAACAGAACCTTATCAATCTATCTGGTATAGTTACCAAACTGTCAGATCAAACTACACATCTCTACTTGTCTTGGATATTACTTGAGGAGAATCAATGTTAACAGTTAATACTTGCCTATAAGGTAGGTATTGTCTGGAGGAGTGCCATGCTGTGTAGGTTACACTCACTCAGCATGTATCTTATGATAATTTATAATTTGATAGTATGATTTTTTTAAATGTTGGCAAGGAGGTCTGTCCGCATGCTAAGCCAATTCCTTTTGAAATGCATCCTTCTGTGTTTTAACAGGGTTTGTGTCCTCTCCTCCCTACTGTTGATTTTTGTGCCAAGTTCGATTATAAAATATTTAGCTGTTTGAGAGATAGCACGTGATTGTAACTCACACACACTTAAATATATACATATTATATAATATATATATATATATATATATATATATATATATATATAATATATATATATATATATTATATACCTTATAATTTTATAAGGAAATTTGCTAAAATATACAATGTGTAAAGATGACTGTGGATATCTTGAAAACACCTGTAATGGAATAATGGATACAATTTTATTTTAAAGACAATAGTTTTTCTATTTGCCTGGCATCTCTTGTTTAAAGAGAATAAGCTGAGAAAGCATGAAATACATTCTCTCTGACTGCTCCATGATCTTTACTCTCTGCTTGTTCTCATCCCTCCTGGTAGCTCCCCTACCACTTGTTTTGTCTATTTTTGTATGTAAACGATAAAAAAATATTTATATTTATTTGTTGTATATATTGTACGTTTTAACAAAAATATATATATTTATATTTATTTGTTTCAATCAAAAATGTATTTTGTTTTTAGTATTTTTAATTGAGGCATGAAATGTTGTAAAGAGATATTTATTTGTACTTTATATTTGCATATTTCATGATTTTATTGCATCACCTCACATCAAACCTAAAAGGGCAACATGACTCTACAGATATGTGTGGCAGACATAATGTGGCACATTATGATTGTATGGCAATCTTTTACCATTAATGTAAAGCTTTTTACCATTATTGTAAACCAATAAATTTTTGAGTAATAACTCTGTGGTCTGCAGCTAAACTATTTGTCTCTTAGAGAACTTGAAATAAGGTGATTGTTTTATAGAGCTAACTAGTGTCATTGAACCTTATGGTGCTGGTTTTATACACGTCACGTAGCTGTTTGATGTTATAGAGATTGCAAAGTGAGAAGAAACCACCTCAAGAGTTACCCAATCAGTTGATGAATTAAAAAAAATGTTATAACTCTGGTGGTGACAATCAACAGCATTCTTACCTCAACATGTTTCAAAGTCAACAAAGCATATCAAGTCTCTATTTTCATGAAAACTATCCAATTAATTTCACCATACTATTGTCTTAGAACCAACTGTTTTCTCATCAGCTTTCTGATTGGCTAATCTCAACATTTGCTGCTCGGGTTTTTTATCAAATTTTGAGCTGACTATGTATTAAAATGATTTGTATGTTGCTTTTATAAAATGGAAATACATATCTGTAGTTTACAAAATTCTTATATATAATGCAATCAATAATTGTAAATTATTAATTTTATTTCATTGAAAATAATATTTATGTGAAAATGTTAAATATATGGTTTAGATGACTACCTGATTTGAAAAGTTGCTGGCAGTGGAATGTAAATAGATACTGCTGCTGTTCTCAGAATCACTTTGCTAACATTTGACTTGTAGTAGACAGTGGTCTCTCCTGGGTAGTAGACCACCTATACAGGTCTGGGGAGTAGACCACACCTGTACAGGCCTGGGGAGTAGACCACACCTATTCGCGATTCAAAGAGATAGTTGTAAGGTTGGCAATATCAATGGCGGGAAAACGAAAGGGTGATCAAAAATTTTTTAATCATAGGATTAGCATGGGAGCCGTTGAAAATTCTTCTTTTATTTATTTATTGTTTGTTAATTTGTGATAAATGTGATGAAAATTATTAGAACGACCATCGGTACTAAAAAAATTGCAAATATTTCGTAGATAAATATTTCGATAATTCCAGGATTTTAAATATAGAATCAGGCTCTTATCACTACAGACTTGGATTCGTCCGATTTAACCCAGAAATAGAAAACCTAAACGGATAATTTAAACAAACATTTTACAAAAAGTGAATTTATTGAGTTATTAATTATTTTAGTGCATAAATAAAAATGATTAATAAATTAAAACACCATTACAGTGAAAATCAGCTTCTTATCAGTTAATTTAAATACCTGTTACAACTAATTTAAACAATTTAATGCAATTAAATGGTAATTTTGTGTGTTTGTGCAAACTAAAATTATTTAAAAGTAACATCAATAAATAAAATAAAACACTATATTATGATCTTCATCTTCTTATCACTCAATTTAAATACTCGTGACAACCCATTAAAACGCTATTTTTCAATGAAATTGTGATTCTACTGAGTTCATACGCCCTAAAATTAGTTAAATTAAAGCACTTTGATAAAAAATGTAAAGAAATAATCGTCACAAATAAGAAAAACCAGAAAATCCCCATAAGGCCTTTAACAACGATCACCCTTTCGTTATCAATTTCTTATCAGCGACGGTGGCGCTGCTACGGACTTTGAATCGCGAATTCAGGCCTGGGGAGTAGACCACACCTATACAGGCCTGGGGAGTAGACCACACCTATACATGTTAGTTTGTTCGTAAGTAAAATATCCAGCAATTCCTATAATTTTTGGTTTTAATTTTTTTTATAACTGATTGATCCTAACTGAATTAAAGTCAAAATCTTTATTGTAGAATTTTGACTGTTAAAATTAAATTCATTGTGATACCTAATTGAAGTGACACATGTCATGTGCCAAGGCCTGACAGGGCTCAAACTTTAACAGTTTGGGTTAGAGGCTAAGTGCTACTTAAGCAAACTTCAACAACCTTTTCCATGAGCAGCTATTAAAAGTCATTTTAAGGGGAGGGGGTGGAAGGAGAAGAACAAGTCTACTCACTCTATAGGCTTCCTGTGTAAATATAAGGGGACCTTGTATGTTTTGTTTTATTTTAAAAGGTGTGCTCACAGCTGTTTTTATCTTCTACAGTGCTCCATAGTGTTATGTTTGATCCCATGTTTTTGGAGAGTGAGTAGACATCCTCCTCCCTCCTAAAAATAACTTTACAGCTATTGAAAACTATATTTTCTTGACAGCCAGCTTATGTTATAATTGTCCAAGCTGATAGAATTTATATGGTGATTCAATTGGAGGGTTTTTATGAATGAAATAATTTTTTTACATGTTAGGTTATAGTCCGAAATTAAAGTCATTGCAGGAATAAATAGTAAATTTTTAATGTTGACCACCTATACCGAGTCCTGCAATGACGTCACACGTCATTCATAAAAACTCAGGTTATAACCTCCCCAATGCATTTGGTTCGTTTTAAGGAACCAAACGTTGTTTTATTTGGAACCAAACCAAATAAAGGGGATGACGCAATAAGTGGATTTGCCGTACAAAAAAGTGACCCCATCAAAAACTAAAAAATAGAGAATTTAACACAACAAACACACGTCAAAAACCAACTGCGCATGCTTACAATTCTTATAAAAGCACAAGTCTTGAATTTTAGAGGCAAACTTACCTCTCAGTGGTTTCCCCATTATTTATTGATTGAGAAGGTTATAAAAAACATGCTCAAATTACGACTCACTGAAGTGGCAAAGTATAGTCCAACATTTAAAATTAAATAAGCAAAAAAGACTTAACAAGAACCACAAATGTAACAATCACGAGAAGCATAGAAGAAAGTTGAGAAGCAAACTCGACAAACCTTGCTACATAACCTGTGTTTGGCACATTTTTTTCAATATAACCAAGGAGAAGGTAAGTTTGCTTCTATTTCTCAATCTCATACAACTTTGATGGAGTCAAACATGTTCCTTAATGCATCACCCCGTTTATTCAAGATCCTTGGTTCATTAACATCGAATCGAACCGCCTTCTATATTACCAACATCTTGATCATTGTCAACTAATGTTTATATTTGTAAATAAATGTTTTTAATTTCTTTGTTCACTTTCAGTAATGTATTTTTTTTATTTTAGTACTTAAATATAGTTTGAGTTATTATTGTTACATTCACCTAATAAGGGTCATAAACCCTAGGTACAGTATTCTATTGCCTAAGGAAAGTCAGATACCCAGGGTCAGTAACCATCACCTGAGGAGAGTTAGATACCCAGGGTCAATAACCATTACCTGAGGAGACAGATACCCTAGATTTATTATTCTATTACCTGAGGGGAGTCAGATACCCAGGGTCAGTAACCATTACCTGAGGAGACAGATACCCTAGATTTATTATTCTATCCCTGAGGGAGTCAGATACCCAGGTTAGTAACATTACCTGAGGAGACAGATACCCTAGATTTATTATTCTATTCCCTGAGGGGAGTCAGATACCCAGGGTCAGTATTCATTACCTGAGGAGAGTTAGATACCCTAGGTACAGTATTACTTTACCTGTGAAGAGTCAAATACCCTAGGTTTAGTATAACATTCCCTAAGCATAGTCAGATACCCATTTAAGGAATTAGATCAAGTACCCCAACCCAGTCAAAAACAAGTATAGGAATACATCAAACACTTGTTAATTATCCATAACCCCAGCCAAAGACTAGTAAAGTAATTATCAAACCCTTGTTCGTTATCCCCGGCAAATGACTAGTAAAGCAGAGGATCAAACACCTGTTGATCATCCCCTATCCAGCCATAGACTAGTAAAGTAACAGATCAAACACTTCTCAATTATCCCCTAACCCCAGCCAAAGGCTTGTAAGGCAATGGATCAAACACTTGTTGATTATCCCTAACACCAGCCAGAGACTAGTAAAGTTAGTTAATCATCCCCTAACCCCAGCCAGAGACTAGTAAAGCAAAAGATTAAACACTGTTGATCATCCCCTAACACCAGTCATGGACTAGTAAAGCTTCAATTCAAACACTTGTTGATTATCCCTAACACTAGCCAGAGACTAGTAAAGTAAACATCAAACACTTGTTCATTATCCCTTAACCCCAGCCAAACACTAGGTAAAAAAATAAATCAAATACTTGTTGATCATCCTCTAACCCAAGCCAAAGACTAGTAAAGCAACAGATAAAGCACTTGTTGATTATCCCCTAACCCTTAGCTAAACACTATTAAAGCAACAAATCAAATACTTGTTGATTGGCCTTTAACCCAAGCCAAAGACTAGCGAAGCAACAGATTAAACACTGCTGATTATCCCCTATGATAAACAAATGTAACACTTCTTAATCATTCCCTAACACCAGCCAAGGACTAGTAAAGGAACAGTTCAAATACTTGTTGATCACCCCCAAACCCTATCCAAGGACTAGTAAAGGAACAATTTAAACACTTGTTAATTATCCCTAACACCAGCCAGAGACTTGTAAAGTAAACATCAAACACTTGTTGATTCTCCCCTAACCCCAGCCAAAGACTAGTAAAGTAACAAATCAAATACTTGTTGATCATCCCCTATGATAAACAAATGTAACACTTGTTGATTATCCTTAACACCAGCCAGAGACTTGTAAAGTTAAGTTTTAACAATTATTAATTATTCCCTAAACCCCAGCCAAAGACTATTAAAGCAACAGATCAATCACTTGTTGATCATCCTCTAACCCAAGCCTAAGACTAGTAAAGCAACAGATAAAGCACTTGTTGAACATCCCCTAACCCATGCAGAAGACTAGTAGTTTTTACCTTTGTACCAAACATAATAAACTATAACAAATAAATTGTTGTAATTATAAAAGTAATTGAGTTGTTGTAGGTCCAATGTTTGTTACAGACTTTATGGCAGGACTAGATACATTTTTTAGATTTATATTTTTGCTATCTGGAAGTTAAACTGAATCGATCTCCCCACCCCTCAACTTTCATTGTCCAAACAAACTCATAAGTGTAATTTTCATGATGAAAATTCACTATAGTCAGAAATTTGAAAGTTTTAGTTCAAATTTTTTAAATTCGAGTCAATATTTTCAAAATGGAAAGTCAGAGAATACATCTCTAACTCAAAGAGCTAAATTTTTAACTCGATTGCTCAAATCTTTATATTCAACCATTTCTGATGGCTCAGCAAAATGTTTTCTTCTGGGAAGCAGAATCAGACCTTAAGTCTATATTTTTGCTATTTCAACTCTCTAGCAGGAGTTGTGTTATGACAAAGACAGATAGCGTGGCAAGTCCACCTCACAACATTATACTGATTCCTGAAATCTTGGTCTTGGGTCAACACAATACTTTTCCAATAAAACAATATCAGGTGAGGAAAAGAAAAAAGTCAAACAGTTAATAATATTTATCTAAAAAAAACTATTTACATTCATTTGTTAAACAAAGACTAGTTAAAATAGAAACAAACAAATAAATAACATTTCAAAATGATCATTTTAAAAAACTAAAATTTCTAAAAGAATAACTACATCTTGCTCCACAAGGTCAAAACATTTCAAAATTTAAGTTAGAGTTAACATTTATTACATTTTTAATTGTAATAGAAGAAATATAAAATTAATAGTCAATATGATGGCAACAAAATAACATTTTTTAGAAACAATGCGTGAATTATTTCAAGAGGAATGAGCAAAGGCTACGTACATACTTGTACAGGCTACACAGGTTAGTAATGCAGACTGTATAGAGTAATGAACCAATTAGAAAACTAAACTAAATAAACACACTGGATTCTGGCAGGTCAAATGGATAAGTTATAGTTATGCAACAAGTAACCAATCAGATCATTATTAATGTCATTGTTTCCCTCGCAGACATTTGTTTTATTTTCATTATTAAATAAAAGTAAAGCAAAATTTGCAGAACATAAGCAAAGGAAAGTTGGGGACAATCACTCAGTCTGAGAGAGACCACTCAGTCTGAGAGAGATCACTCAGTCTGGAGGTTCAAATGGAATAGTTAAGAAAGTTACAAAGCCAAATAATTACTAAACAAAGATAAAATGAGCTCCTACAGGTGTAAGCAATGCCCTCTGCACGCTGCCCAAAGAATCCAATACATTATATATGAATTATCACCTTATTATAAGAAAAAGTTTTTAGTAAAAAAGTTAAATATATCATGTATTTGGTAAACTATACGTTTCTGGAAAATAAATGTTATCGTTACATTATATCTCATCTGCATGGCATAACTCATACATCTGCATGGCATAACTCATTCATCATTTATAGATTATTTTCTTAAAAAGGAACATTTTCATAAATAGTACCTACATAATTAAAGCTAACATATTTTTTTTTTAAATTCAATTAACAAATAAAAAATGCCAAATAAGTAAAAAGCAACTAAAATCACTGGCAGAAAATGTAGGAATTTGGTTTATTAAAATAAATAAATTTTATACTGAAAGATCAAAACAGTAAAAACTAGAGACAGTGTATTAATCACAGGAAATATAACAGCTGTGTTGTGTAATCTAAGTCATCAGCTGGCAGGGAACCATGTAATAGAACATGTTAGCAACATGTTCTGCGCAGGGACCAACATGTTTAAAACAAATTAAAATTTGGACCATGTTTGGACATTTTAAAAAATATACACTTTTACTAATTAACGGGGCGGGGTACCTCAGAAATTTTACTCATCACATCCGATTGGCTTCACTCATCCTCAGAATGTAAAAATCACCAATTATATACCGAAACACGACTTTCATTCATTTCCTTCCTATAGGTCACCCATCCAGGCATTGACCCCGTTTAATAATACTTAACTTTTATGATACAATAAAAATCATGGATATACTTATTGCATTGAAACAGTGTATAAAAGTAGAACCTTGTACCAAATTTAAACTCAATTGAATTACATTCATAATTTCAATTGATTTTTTTACAAAACGTACACAAGTCATTTGATAAAAATTTCACTAATGCTGATAATACGAAGAAACTTGGCTCATATGTTGGACTTATACATGATTGCATGCCTTTCAAATATCAAACTGATCAAAACATTTCTTTGGGTTTTATGAATTTTTAAATTTTATGCAGATTCATTATTGCGGGTTAATTAAAACTACAACTAATGATTGATTTTTGTACAAATTTTCAACTGTCTAGCATAAATGCGTTGGGAGCTATGAAGATAACAGACACACACATCCAGACAGAGAACTTTGAAAACAACAATTTAAAAAACAAACATATTTTCAATTTTAAACAGACATATTTGCCTTGAAGCATGTCACTTGTTTCAACAACTAATAATGTCTCCTTATAGACAGCAGTCTTTCAATACTGTCTTAGTTGCAAATAGACTGGTAAGCAAAACACCAGACATAGTACAGCAATGTGATTGGTATCGGGTTAAGTGGTAAGAGTGTAATAAGAGTTGGTTTCAACCTTAGTCAACTTGCATAGTTTTCACATAAGTTTTTGAGAACCAACCAGCTCATACTGGACTAATAGCAGTGAAAGAGACAAACACCTCTTGTAATTTAAATAGGACTGGTTTTCAAGGGTTGCTAAATAAAATTGACAAGCACTGTCTAAGCTGAGATAAGCCTTGCATCAATGACAAGCACTGTCTAAGCTGAGATAAGCCTCGCGTAAAGTACCGCCCCTTCCCTCCCTCTCTACAAAACTGCAGCAAAAATAACAAAGGTACTCCTGTACTTTTCCTCACAACTGGGGAGTTGATTTTAGCTCAACATCATGGTGAGAGTCGAACCTCAGACCATGACAATCATCTGTTTTAAAGGTCCTTAACAAAATACATTTCTCAAAACTTTATGCACACACATACATACATAATATATATATATATATATATATATATATATATATATATATATATATATTCCACTTTTTAAAACTAACTTAACTTAACTTACTGAATTATCAAGCATTACCCATAACTAATTTTTTCTGTCTCTTTTTTCAAAGGAAATGCACCAAATCTTAAATGGTTAACACTAACTGAGCTTTAAACTAATATAAATAATGAATAGTGAGAGCTAACAATTATATATACATTATAAAAAAATAGTGACAAAGTTTTGTATAACTAACAGGATAGTTATGCCCATTTCCTTTGAAAAATACAGAAAAAATGAGATATGAGTGGTGCTTGATAATTGAGTAACTGCTCAAGTTATAAAGCATAAACCGTAACCTAAAGCAAGAAATGGATTGTAAAGCACGGAAACACGCACTCCAAAGGAAATTTGCGCCAAAATTATTTTAATGCTGAGAAGCTGATAATTAGCCAAAGCTGATGGTGGTAGTTATATGGTTGGCCAAAGCCGCGTCCTGGAGTTATTAATGTAATTAAATGTCTAGAGGTTAGCTTGCAAAACTAATACAACAGTTAGCCATTCAAATAATATTACAGATGTGTTAATGTAATGTGTTACCAATTACAAAATGTAATTGGGTCATTCCATATCAAATCAACACAGATAAAAACACTAGACACACCCAATTTTAAAATAATTTGGCTGACAGGTAGACACCATAGAAGGAAAAATATTTGGCTCATCTGTTGCAACCGTATTGCCGCAATACGTCAAAATAACATTCCAAAAATATTATTTTTCAACATTTCTTTGACTACAAAAATGATTGTATCCAATATTAACAACACCAACTTCGTCTTTCCACCAATAAGCTTTACTTTAACTCTGAGCAGAGCCGGCTTTCGGCTATAATGCCATCTACAGTGCCTAAACAAGTAACAATCATTTTATTTATTTATTTATTATTGTATTTATTTATTATTTTATTCATTTATTATTTTATTTATTTATTATTATTTCTTTATTATTTTTATTTATTTATCATTTCATTTATTTATTATTATATTTATTTATTTATATAAACTTATTTATTTTTTTAGTTATGGATTCTTTTCATTTTTAACTTTGTATTTTATTTTTTGGACCTTTTATTTAGTGTGTTAAGATTAGGTTATTTATATTAAGTTATTTTGTTAAGTTATGATTGTTACTTGTTTAGGCACTGTAGATGGCATTATAGCCGAAAGCCGGCTCTGCTCAGAGTTAAAGTAAAGCTTATTGGTGGAAAGACGAAGTTGGTGTTGTTAATATTGTAGACCATTCCACGGCGCTCACTGAAGTTATGATTGTATCCAAAATTTTGTATAGGGTATGATTTTTATTTTGGTAACATTAGAAAGCTTAAACGTGGCCCTTTTAGATTCTACATACTTTTGGATAATTAGTTACAATTTTTTTTATGAGCAAATACAAAATAAAAATGCTAATATCTCAAAAAGCCAATTTAAAAAAAAAATCCTAAAAAGAGCTTAAACTGTTTGTAAAATGTCCAAAAAGTTTCATTTTGGGACTGCCATGGGATTGGACACAGTAGCGCAAACGTGTGTCAAGGTATATCACACTGTAAAAAAATCAAGATTTATGACATAATCATTGATAGAAATGGCAAAAAGTGACTTTTTTCTTCCTTCTATGGTGCCTACCTGTCAACCAACATATATTGTAATATATCACTCTGACATTGAGTCAAAAAATGTTAATTTTTGTGTTGATTTGACATGGAATGCCCCAATTGCATTAAAAACCATCATCAGGACAGACCAACAACAAGTTGAATTTTAAGAAACCTGCTTTTGTTATTTGAAAAAGCTTTAATGTACCTCTGTTTTTGAGGTAAATGATTAGTGGGGTGTTTCCATGAGAGCCCTTCATTAACCCGTAACAGAAAATCCTTTATCAGACCCATAAGAACAATACAAGTGAAAATTGTAATTATTTAAAATATTTTGATGAGTGTCTGTTGGACTACAGGTACAAGACATATCATGTTGTGACACATCAGGTTTATGTTGCACATGGGCAGAGTGGTGGAGTCGGGTTCATGTTGCACACGCGCAGAGTGGTGGAGTCGAGTTTACGGGTTGTCTGCAAGTAGTTTGGCTGTTTCCTCAGTAGTTTGTTTAGAAGGCTGAGATAGCACTGGTTCAGAGCTGGTCAGCACGAGACCTCCGTTGTTTAGCGGGCTCCCACGAGGCGATACCTACACACCGAAAATCAAACATTTAACATCATTTATTACAAACAACTGGCAACTACCCGTGTTCAGTAGACATTCAACTACCCGTGTCAGTAGACATTCAAGGTTATAACCTGACTTTGCAACAGTGTTTAGTGCTCCGTATTTATTTAATAATATTTAGTGCGACTTATGTGAAAGGAAATTTCATGTAGTTTTTAAAAATTCCGGCGCGGTGGTCCGCTGTCGGGCGAATTTCCTTTAGAATGCGTGTTTCCGTGCTAAACAACCCATAGAACCATGCCCATTGCGTGGTTCCAGTTCATGCTTTATTTATTTATTTATTTATTTATATTTAGTGACAACAGACGTAAAAGCCCAAAATTTTCACAGTTAAGACAATCAAATTGGACTTTCAAAAAGTAAGTTAAGTCAAGGACAAATACATTTAACAAACAGAATACCAAAAATATAAAAGCTAAAACAGCGAATTAATATTTTTAAAATCAATCTTACTCCTAACTGAGTACAATGAATCAAAATTTGTGTCTAAATCAGAGCAACAATCATTCCAAGCATTTAAACTTTGAGTCATAGGGCTCTCATACCGTAGTTTGTCCTGTGAAAATCTACTACAAATAAAAGAAGAAAGAACTTAAGCAGTTACTCAATTGTCAAGCACTGCTCGTATCTCATTTTGTCTGTATTTTCCAAAGGAAATGCGCATAATTATCCAGTTATATGGATAATTATAAGTTATATGGCATGGCCAGTCAATATAATAATTATACGTTTTTTATTTTCCAGAATAATAAAGGAAACAAACAAATGACAAGTGGAAACGGCAAGCACATTATCATAATAAAACGTGCAAGGAATAAAACTAATGAATTAGAACTTAAGAGCATGGAAAATGATACAGACATAATAATTATGACCCAACATTGGCTAGACCAAGAGGAAAAGGACCTATATATACCTAAAGGATACGAGATGGCCTCGGCCTTCTTTAGAAACAATAACAAAACTCATGGAGGAACTGCTATAGTTACCAAGAGTGGAATCTTATATAAAGAAATAAAAATTGATAAAGTAAGTGTAAATAGTCATTGCGAAGTGTCAGCAATAGAAGTAATTAAAGACGGAATTATAATTGTTTCAGTATACAGAGCTCCGAATGGTGACATAGATATATTTAAAGTAAACATGGAACAAGTATTGAATAAATTAGCTAAAAAGAACCAAATGATAATGGTTGTTGGAGATTTTAATGTCCAATTTCTAGAGAACAATGAGGAGAGCCTTGCAGTAGTAGTAGTAGTAGTAGTAGTAGCAGTAGTAGACCTCTTCAAAAACTTCAATCTTAAGAAACAAGTCAACCAACCAACTATATTAAAAAATTGTATAGATAATGTATTTACCAATATAACAGATCAAAATATGATCCTACAGATTGGAAAAGAAGATATATCTGACCAAAGATCAATATACATCAAAATAATGAAGAAAACCAAAGAATATCCAGAAGCTAAAGAATACAGCCCTGTAACAAAAGAAGGAAAAGAAAATCTCTACAGAATATTTATTTATTTATTTATTTACATATTAACGGGTTTCCCCATTTGTTAATTGTTCTATATAATAGTAAAAAGTAAATGAAAATAGTTTATTATATAATTTTAAAATTAAATGAAATTAAAATAGAATTAAAAATTTAAATTAGAGAAAAAAAAATTTATATACATATATATTTTTTTTATTAGAGAGGGTATGTTATAAAGTTATGATATAAACCAAAAAGAATATTTATAGGGAATAGAAAATTAAAAGAAATTATGATAAGAAAAAAAATTTTCATTAATAGATAAGAAATTGTAGTAGAACCAAAGAAAAATAATATTAAATTGTTTAGAATAATTATTAAAATATTAAAATTATTATAGGAAAACTTAAAAATAGAATGTGTTAAATAATAAAAGAAAGGTACAGAGGTAACATAATGGATAAGACAAGTTACAGAGGTTTAACATGTTTGAAGTATAGCTTTCCATATTAGCATTCCATATTTGTGATATGGAATGGAAAAAAGCATTTGAGATCTGGTATTACTACTAGTCTTGATTGTGAAATTAAGTTTACCGAGAAGAAATGGGCAGTCTATCTTTTGATTGATAATATCATGAAGTAAGGTAATATCATACAGTTTTCTTCTCTGTTCAAGTGTTATTAAGTTTAAACGATTTCTAATGTCATCATATTGGTGTGGTTCTCTCTTGATATTAAGTTTAAATGAGGCATATCTAAGAAATTTGTTTTGCACCCTTTCGATTTTTTCTATGTAATTAATATAAAAGGGGGACCACACTACCGATGAGAATTCTAATTTAGATCTAACAAATGAGCAGTATAAAGATTTGAGAACATTGATATTATTGAAATCTTTACTTATTCTAATTATAAATCCTAAACTTTTCAATGCTGATGACACAATAGAGAGTTTATATGCTCAGTAAAATTTAATTTAGAGTCCATAATAATACCCAGATCTCTGATAGATTCAGCAGTTTCTAATTTGTTTCCATCCATGTAATATTGAAAGGATATAACTGAATTTTTCCTGGTGAACTGAACTACTTTACATTTGTCTGGGTTAAGAATCATACCATTTCTGGTGGACCAGTCAATAATATTTTTCAGATCTGATTGTAGTAAATAGCAATCAGTGATATCCTTTATTTTTTTATACAATCGAAAATCATATGCAAATAATCCACATATACAATATAACACTACTTTTTTAATATCATTAATAAATAATTTAAATAAAAATGGCGACAGATTGCCCCCTTGAGGTATGCCTGAGATTGCACTGAATGTATGAGAAAGAAAACATAAAAATTTTACAGTTAATTTGCGATTTTCAAGAAACGATTTTATCCAATCTAATAGTTTTCCAAAAAATCCAGCGGCAGTTAGTTTTAATACAAGTAATGGGATATTTATTTTATCAAAAGCTTTACTGTAATCTGTGTATACGGTATCTAACTGAAGATTATTTTCTAGTGCATCAATAATATCATATTGAAAAGTAAGCAAATTGGTTGAGACTGATCGGCCAGAGCTGAATCCATGTTGTTCATCAATAAAAAAAGTATTTTTAAAAAAAGGTGAAACGTACTGAAAGACATGGGATTCCAAAAGCTTGGCCAATATCGAAATAATAGAGATGGGTCTATAATTTTTAATATTTGATCGATCTCCAGATTTATAGATAGGCTTAATATATGTATGTTTCCAACAGTCAGGAAATATTCCTGAGTCAAGTGACAGTTTAAACATCTTAAAAATTGGTACACTTAATAAATTTTTACATTTCTTAATAAATATTGCAGGCAACCCATCAGGGCCAATTTGTTGTTTAGTGTCTAACTGTTCTAACATTTTTCAACATCACTTAAATTTAT
This sequence comes from Microvelia longipes, assembly GCA_018340805.1. Classification (NCBI taxonomy): domain Eukaryota; kingdom Metazoa; phylum Arthropoda; class Insecta; order Hemiptera; family Veliidae; genus Microvelia; species Microvelia longipes. The sequence continues at coordinate 54,159,815 of JACMZG010001870.1, read as the reverse complement.
ATAACATGAACCTAAACTAATAGTACTATTATAATCGAGATCTGCTTTATTACATTTTGTATTAGAATAGACTTTGGAAAAATTATCTGCAAATATATTAGCTATAGTATGACCATCATTAGTGCTTTGGTTATCCAGATACATTGATGATGGAAAGTCATTATTTTTGTTTTTACTATTAACATAATTCCAAAATGCTTTTGGGTTGTCTAATATTGAATTTTGAATTTCGTTGAGATAATGATTATAGCATATTTTTGCTAATTGTTTACATTTTTTGCGAGTTTCAGAGAATTTAATAAAATCAGAATTCTTTCCTGTTAATTTATAGTGTTTATGCATTTTTTTCTTTTCTATTGTAAGGGCTATTAATTCAGCTGTAAACCATATTGGACATCTGTAATTGGATATTTTTTTCTTAGGTATAAATTTATAGCAATTGTTTATAACATCATAAAAAATTTTTACAGCTTTGTTAATATTATTTTCAGATAAGGTGACATCCCAATCAACTGTATTTAGGTATTCAAATATTTTGTCATAGTTAGCTTTGCTAAAGTCATACTGATAACTTATGTAAGATAGCGGGGGAATAAGTAGATTGAGAGTTATATTTATGTTAAGAGGTGGATGATATTCATCATTTTTCAGTAATTCAAATTCAGATAATTTTACCTTTGTATTACTTATATTACTAAAGACTAAATCAAGAATTGAGTTTTTGTGATTTTTAATATTATTGGATTGGTGAAGCTCCATAAATTGGTATCCTTCTATAAGAGTATAGGATGTAGTTGAGGTAGTGGTGAGATCTGGTTGCAATCCTTGCTGAGTTTCATCCGGATCAGTCCAGGAAATATTGGGTTGATTATAGTCACCAGCAATAAGAATTTTAGATGACAGGTTTTTTTCCTTTATCTCTTCAATGGAATTTACATGTTTTCAACCAGGTTTCAGTTAGTATAATAATGTCATAGTCAACAATGGCTGTAGAGATAATGAATTCTTTAATTTTAGTTCTGAGTCCCCTCACATTTTGGTAATATATTGAATAAGAAATGGGAGGACTATTTATTAGTTTTTTGGATTTACCTTAATCAGATGATAGGTGCCATCCCTTTGGCGGATTGTCCAGCTTGACTCTCCATCTTTATTTTTTTCATCACGTAACTTTTTTAATTCTGCGTAGTGTTTTCTTTGGTCTAAAGTTTGATCTGACGACACACTTAGATTCTCACATTCTTTGCCTAAGTATGTATCTTTAATTTTATAATAACATTTTAAAACAGATATTGCTTCGGCTCGAGAGGATAATAACACTTTAAGAGGACGGATAGGTTCAGTTTTTTTATTTTCCTGTTTAGAGGAGTTATCATCGTCTAGTTTAGCTTCTTTTCTTGATTTTCCTTTATTTCTAGACTTGTCTTTTTTGTTGGGCTGGTTTTTGTCAGTAGGATCCTCTCTTAGTCTATAATAATGAGTAACGTTCACATCTGTTACTCCCAGTTCTTTAAATAAATGGTTAATCTTTTCAGTATCAGTGAGTAGTTCAATGTCAGCAGTTTGTGAATTTGTATCTGATTTTCTGATTGTGATTTTCTTTTCACTTAAATGATATAATATGATGTTACTTAGTCGTCTTTGTCTGTCAAATACTTTATTGATAATTTCTTCCTTATTTGCACTATCTTGTTGTTAGAACCATCTTATCTTCAATTATTTTAACCTTTTCTTCCAGTACTTGTATTTTTGTGTTGATTTCTTTTACATCAGTTATTATATTTATACAATTAGTGCATTGGAAATATATTGGGTTTGTAGAGTTTAGACAGTTAGAAATTTCATCCGTTGGTATTTGAGAGCAGGTTGAAATATGTACCAGGAAATGACATCCCTCGCATGAGATAATCAATTCGTCATTTTTAATGTTTTGTTTGCATTCGGCACACTTTTTTATGATAGGCATTTTAGAAGAATGCTAAATTGATAGCTGAGTATAAAGTATAATGCAGAGAAACGAGATAACTCAAGAACTTATTTGATAATTTCACTGACCTTGAAACACGTGTTCTATTTTTCAATTATTCTATTATTAGGCACATTTGAATTAAGTTTTTTGATAATATTATTTAAATTTAATCATAACTATTAATATTTAAATCAGTTTCAACAATAAATATCAGTTAATAACAATATTTTTTAATAAAATTCTCGGAGCTAAAAAAAAATTATGCTTCACCTCCAATATGTCCTCCAAATGTTTATTGAACTCAGAGAATTGGAGCTGCCTTGAAGATAGCTGAAATATTAATGATAAATTCACCATTTTCATGAAAAAATTGCAAGAAATGATCAAGGAATGTTTTCCGACCAAATTGATTAGAGGAGTAAAAAGAAAACACAAAGTTGAATGGTTTGGAGAAATGAGAAAGAATTCAAAGAACTAGTGGACATGCTATACAACATGGGAAAATCGGACAAACGAAGCAAGGAATGGATCATTTATAAAAAAAAAAGAAGAAAGAATATAAAGCTTACCTGAAAAAGACTAAATATACGTATTATACTGAAAAAATTAAAAATACTGATGACAAAGGTAAAACAGCATGGAAAATAATAAAAGACAAAAGTGGCAAGTCAAATCAATCAAACATTAAGATTGGTATTTCTAGCAATGAATTTAACCAATTTTTCATTGACAAAAGTAAGGGAACTGATAAGGATTATAAATTAGCTAGAAATATGATAATCCAAGCTGAAAAAAGAAAAAATAATGTTTCTCAAGACAGCAACTCTTCAGCAAGTTTTCAAAGTGGCAATGAAACTAAGTAATTCAACAGCAAGAGACGCATACGCTATGTCAAACCAGTTGATTAAAGATATTATATTAATAATACTAGCTCCACTAACACTTCTCATTAATGAGTGTCTTAGGATTGGTTATTTACCAGAAACTATATTTGTCATCAGAAAATTAAAAAAAAATGTTACCAAATAATATATTAATTGTTGTATACAAAGCTATGATACAGAGCCGAATAAATTATGGAATAGTGTTGTATGGTCATGTAAATATCAACAAAATATTAGTGCTACAAAAGAGAGTAATAAGGATTATAGCCGGAGTAAAAAGTGATGAACATTGTAAGGGATTATTTAAGAAATTTAAGATTATGACTGTGATTAACTTGTATGTATATAATGTGTTGTTATTTGTTAAGTTAAATCTAAATAGTTATAAATGTAATAGTGATGAGCATAGGTACCATACGAGAAATAAAACTAAGTTAACCATTCCATACCATAGATTAGCTAAGATGGAAGTGGGCCATTCAATTTTAGAAATAAAAATGTATAATAAAATACCGGAGCAGATCTCTAAGTTACCATTTGAAAGTTTTAAGAGTAAAATCAAGTCATGGCTAACTGAAAATGTATTTTATAATTTAAAAGATTATTTTGATTGTGATATGTCCGACTTAAATTATTGTTAGTTAATAGTTATTAGTAATAAGTTAGGTATGTTAAGTTTGTATGTGATATAGTTATAGTAGGTTAATTTGTGATACTAGTTTTAGTTCTTAAGTTACCCTACTGTTATTTGTCTAAACAAACTTTTATTACCTCTTGACTGATCCAACATGTTACCCAAGTTTGTAATTTTTTTGGAAATAAACTTATTTATTCAACTACCCGTGTCAGTAGGCATTCAACTTACCCGTGTCAGTAGGCATTCAACTTACCCGTGTCAGTAGGCATTAAACTTACCCGTGTCAGTAGGGATTCAACTTACCCATGTCAGTAGACATTCAACTACCCGTGTCAGTAGGCATTAAACTTACCCGAGTCAGTAGGGATTCAACTTACCCATGTCAGTAGACATTCAACTACCTGTGTCAGTGGGCATTCTCCAAAGTCAAAAAAGTAGTTAACAGTACATGACCGATTGTCTGTAAAACACGCCATGTTAGTATTACATCGGTTATTTAAGTGCTTAGAATAGAAGCTAAGAACTAAATGTAACAAGCCCCCAATCATCTATCTCATAACCAATTAATTCTGAGTCATATGAGAAAAGCTGTGGTTGGAGGCTCCTAAAACGAAATGAGCTGTGGTCAGAGGCTCCTAATACATGCTTGTGAGTCTGTTACTTGAGTTGAGTCAAGTTGCACATTAAGGTAAATGCAGGTCAGGAACCTAAAATCACTGAGTCAAAATACGTTTTTAAATAATGTGTCCTCAATTATCATTTTGCGTAGTGTATCAATTAAAACTAGTGTTGTCAAGCCTGCAAATCAGGGTTTCTTTCAAAGGATCTTCACCGGGGGGGGGGGGGGGGGCTTAAAATTATGGGAGGAGTATTCACAGTTGAAAAAATTGTTGACTGGAGAGATGTAAAAAAATCAAAAAGAGAGGTTTAAATTTCTCTACACATATCAAATCAATTTAACATTTTATCAAAGAAAATTAATTTTAATCGTAAAAATTTTTTAAATAAAACAAATATTAAATTAACAAAATAGAAAGTATTTTTTAAAAATATTTAAATTGCACATAAGCAACACAATAATAATTTAATAATAAGATAGAGTAACATTCATGGGTATATATATATTATATATATATATATATATATATATATATATATATATATATATATATATATATATATATATATATATATATATATATATATATGTATGTATATATATGTATATATATATATATATATATATATATATATATAATATATAATATATATATATATATATATATATATATACCCCATGGTACACCTCACTGACCAAGAATATATATGTATGTATGTACATATGAGATTTTTTGTCCAAGACGTTTCTATGGGACACGATAACTTTTGAACGCTTTATCGGATCAAAATTAAACTTTGTACAAAAATCAACCTGGCTAATGTCCCGAACCCTATTGTTAATTAAATATGTGTGATGTCATTAACCTAGAAGAAAAATTTCAAATAATCACAAATCTTCAAAAACTATTAAAATCGGGCTGACATTTTGTTATCCATGTACTACCATATATTGTTGACAAAAATACCAAGTTACAGGGGTCAGGTCCGTTCCGATGAATGACCATTCCGTAGAAAAAGATGTTTTTTTCGACAGAACGGTTTCAAAAAGAAAACTTGGACCACTCTGTTGAAAAGCCTCTCTCTGTCAAAATTTCGACAATTGGGTTTTTCAACGGAATGTCTTACCATTTTGTCGAAAGACCGTCTGTCAAAATTAATATAGTAACAATGCAACGGTTTCAAAACGTAAAGTTAGGCCGTTCCGTCAAAAATATTAATTATAATAAACAACGATTGCAGAATATAGTCTTATTAGTCCAAGAGCCCAGGGGTGTTTTGATAATAAAAAGTGTAATGGCTGGAACCGGTCTCAATTTTTCGTAAATACCTTCCTGAACAAGGATCTGCAATTCTGCCGACTCGTGTCGGATAGGGGTCAAAGGTTCTGCCTGGGACACCTATCCGATACGAGTCAGCAGAATTGCAGATCCTGGTTTAGGAAGGTATTTACGAAAAATTGAGACCGGTTCCAGCCATTAGACTTTTTATGAACTTCGGTGGTAAATTTGACCTGTAAAGTGCGTTCTGCCTGGGACACCCATCCGATACGAGTCGGCAGAATTGCAGATCCTTGTTCAGGAAGGTATACGAAAAATTAAACCCGTTTCCAGCCATTACACTTTTTATAACTTCGGTGGTAAATTTGACTGTAAAGTGCGTTCTGCCTGGACACCCATCCGATACGAGTCTGCAGAATTGCAGACCCTTGTTCAGGAAGATATTTATGAAAAATTGAGACCGGTTCCAGCCATTACACTTTTTATTAACAAAACACCCCTGGGCTCTTGGTCTATATAGAAAAGTTAACCAGCTATGCAGTACTGTCTTGCTAATTTCATACCTCACTGATGTATTTTTTCAATATGTGCTCTAAATTTGGCACTTATAAACAAACACAGAAAGGCGAGCCAAGCGAGCCCTAGAACATGATGTTATATTTTAATTATTTTCTCTAAAATTATTTGTTGGAGAATAATGAACTAATTTTGTGATTTTTATTAATGCTTGAACTACTTCTTGTTGAACGAACGTAAGTGAGTTCTTACATTTCAGAAGATTGGGACGGCGCGTAAGTTTGTATGTTTGTGTGTTTGTTTGTACGTGTCGCGATAACTGCCATAAAAATTAACCGATTTTAATACTAGTAATGCGTTGCATCAAGAACTCACGTCAAAAGAATACATCAAATAAAATTATTTATTTAAAGCCAGCGAAGATAGTCTATCAAAACATTCGGACGCTATACTATTTAAAAGTATAAAGTCAAAAAGGCTCACTTCGCTTGCTAGTTAAGGTATCTTTAACATTTTACATACTATAAAAGGCTCGCTTCGCTCGCTACAATACGTATATTTATCATAATGCATAGTAAAAAAGGCTCGCTTCGCTCACTAGATTGCTTATATTTATAATAATTCAAAGATAAAAAAAGGCTAGCTTCGCACGCTAGATTGCTTATATTTATAATAATACAAAGTTAAAATAAAGGCTCGCTTCGCTCGCTAGATTGCGTATATTTATAATAATACATAGAAAAAAAGGCTCGCTTCGCTCGCTAGATTGCTATATTAATAATAGTACAAAGTAAAAAAGGCACGCTTCGCTCGCTAGAATGCTTATATTTATAATAATACATGTAAAAAAGGCTCGCTTCGCTCGCTAGATTGCTATATTTATATTAATGCATAGTAAAAAAGGCTCGCTTCGCTCGCTAGATTGCTATATTTATATTAATGCATAGTAAAAAAGGCTCGCTTCGCTCGCTAGAATGCTTATATTTATCATAACACAACGATATATTACTCGAGTTATTCCTTTAAATTTAAATTTGTTGAGGTCATTATTTTAACTGCAATTTTTAAATTATTCAACGAAATTTGAAATGTCGACCATGAAATATGTATTTTCTTTTTCTACTCTTTATGAGCTTTAAAACGATATACAACACGATTTCATCGCTCAAAATTGTTTTATCCGGTCCGCCATATTGGCCGCCATTTTGAAAATTTTTTCGTAATATTACCAAAAACTGTACAGCTCTTACATATAGTTAATTTTATTTGTATAAAAGTACCTAAAGTATATTACAATAGATCTTTATCTTGTAAATTCTTATAAAATTAGTAAAAATTAATTATTATATTAAATTATGGCCGCCATGTTGAATTTTTCGGAATTTAGTATATAACATTTTTTGTTCTACTAATCAAGAGCTTTACAACGATATATTACTCGAGTTATTCCTTTAATTTTAAATTTTTTGAGATCATTATTTTAGCCGCCATTTTTAAATTATTCAAAAAAATTTAAAATTTTGACCATGAAACATAAATTTTCTTTTTCTACTATTTAAGAGCTTTAAAACCATATACAACACGTTTTTTTCGCTTTTTTTTTTTTATCCGGTCCGCCATATTGGCTGCCATTTTTAAAATATTTTTCGGAATATTACCAAAACCTATACAGCTCTGATACATAATTAGTTTTACCTGTATACAAAATTTTATTAAAATCGGTCAATTTTTACGGCAGTTATCGCGACACGTACAAACAAACATACGCGCCGTCCCAATCTTCTGAAATGTAAGAACTCACTTACGTTCGTTCAAAAATTTTGTATACAGGTTAAACTAATTATGTGTCAGAGCTGTATAGTTTTTGGTAATATTCCGAAAAATATTTTCAAAATGGCAGCCAATATGGAGGACCGGATAAAAAAATTTGAGCGAAAAAATCGTGTTGTATATCGTTTTAAAGCTCTTAAGAGTAGAAATATATGTTTCATGGTCAACATTTGAAATTTTTTGAATAATTTAAAAATGGCGGCTAAAATGATGAACTCAAAAAATTTAAAATTAAAGGAATAACTCGAGTAATATATCGTTGTAAAGCTCTTGATTAGTAGAACGAAAAATGATATATACTAAATTCCGAAAAAATCAACATGGCGGCCATAATTTAATATAATAATTAGTTTTTACTAATTTTATAAGAATTTACAAGATGAAGATCTATTGTAATATACTTTAAGTACTTTTATACAAGTAAAATTAACTATATGTCAGAGCTGTACAGTTTTTGGTAATATTCCAAGAAATATTTTCAAAATGGCGGACAGAATAAAAAATTTTTGAGCGAAAAAATCGTGTTGTATACAGGTTAAACTAATTATGTGTCAGAGCTGTACAGTTTTTGGTAATATTCCAAAAATATTTTCAAAATGGCGGACAGAATAAAAAATTTTTGAGCGAAAAAATCGTGTTGTATATCGTTTTAATGCTCTTAAAGAGTAGAAAAAGAAAATATATGTTTCATGGCCAACATTTCAAATTTTTTTGAATAATATAAAAATGGCAGCTAAAATAATAAACAAAAAAAATTTAAATTTAAAGCGAGCCTATTTAACTATGTATTATTATAAACATACGAAATCAAGCGAGCGAAGCGAGCCTTTTTTACTATGCATTAATATAAATCTACGCAATCAAGCGAGCATTTTTTACTATGCATTAATATAAATCTACGCAATCTAGCGAGCGAAGCGAGCCTTCTTTTACTATTTATTATTATAAATATACGCAATCAAGCGAGCGAAGCGAGCCTTTTTCACTATGCATTAATATAAATCTACGCAATCTAGCAAGCGAAGCGAGCCTTTTTACTATATATTTTATTATAAATATAAGCAATAGCGAGTGAAGCGAGCCTTTTTTTAACTTTGCATTATTATAAATATACGCAATAAAGCGAGCAAAGCGAGCCTTTTTCTTTGCATTATATAAACCTATGCTATCTAGCGAGCGAAGCGAGCCTTTTTTATATATATTTTATTATAAATATAAGCAATCTAGCGAGCGAAGCGAGCCTTTTTTACAATATTTTTATTATAAATATAAGCAATCTAGCGAGCGAAGCGAGCCTTTTTTTAACTTTGTATTATTGTAAATATAAGCAATCTAGCGAGCGAAGCGAGCCATTTTTACTATATATTTTTATAAATATACGCAATCTAGCGAGCGAAGCGACCCTTTTTTAAGTTTGTATTATTATAAATATAAGCAATCTAACAAGCGAAGCGAGCCTTTTTTCACTATGTAAATGTTAAAGATACCTAAACTAGCAAGCGAAGCGAGCCTTTTTGAGTTTATACTTTAAAATAGTATAGCGTCCGAATGTTTTGATAGACTCTTTTCGCTTGCTTTAAATAAATACTTTTATTTGATTTATTCTTTGACGTGAGTTCTTGATGCAACGCATTACTAGTAGTTAAGTGGGACAGTCACAGTCATGTTTTGGTATTTTTGAAATGTTTGAGAGGTTAAAACATTTTATCTCGAAAATGCCATGTATTAATTGTGTTTTACTCATAAATACCTACAATTTTTTGCGATTGTGTGTAATTGCTCATAAATCAAAAAATGTGCGTGCTAAATAATTGGGTATATTTTTCCTTTTTTTTGGATAAAATAGTGATACATGTGTACCAAATTTCAACTGCCTAGCTATATCGTAGTTCCGGAGATGAATAAATGAATGAAGATTATGAATGTTATTTTTATTGTTAAGACCATACAAAATTATACAATATAAATATATAAAGCCAAAGATTTTGACGCTATTAAAATAGTTATTTATGCCATAAGGCTGAGAAGAGTGTCTTTATGTCATGGCAATTAGATTTACCGACGAGCGAAGCGAATCGGGAAAAATTGCCAAGACATAAAGACATTCTCCGCCGGATGGCATACACTATTTTTTTGAGGTAGCACTCATTAAATAAACTGCACTATATACTTAATTGAAAAAAAAAATTAATACATGTTTAATTATAATGAAAAATAAACAAACAAATGACAAATAAATACCCGTTTAATTATTTTTTTATTGTTGAGTTAAATTGACTGTGCAATTATAAATTTTGGATGTATTTAACAGGATTCTGAATAATATTTAAAGAAACCTCATGAAGTTTTTACACAGATTGTTTTTTTTTAACTTGCTACATTACAGTAATGGCGGCAATTTATGAATTACTTTTAGGTCCTAGGAGTTTTTTTACATTCATTATTGTCCTCGGAGGTGAAAAGTACTAAATAACCTCCTATAACAATAATGATTGGCTTCTCATCCCATAAACGGTCCAATAAAGTGCTCAATTACGTTGTTTCAAACAAGAATGGATATTTCAATGAATTCTATATATTTTTTCTCAGCAAAATCACAAAAAGAATGACTTAAAAATAATCATTATAAATATATTAAAACAATCACTGTCATCTGTCATTCATTCATTTTTAACATACGTACTACCTCAAAAAAATTAATTTATTTTTTTAATGTTAAATCCATTAATTTGTTTTTGTAATTAAATTTAGATATTATTTATATTTTTTATGCTGTTATATTATAATGCATGTATGTTTTTAAAATAATAAATAAAAGTTATAAATTATAAATTTAAAATAAAAAAAAATCAATTTACAATGACATGCAATCGTCATAATATATAAAATTAACAATATTTTTAAATGAAAAAACTCTTCAACTAAGTAGCATGTAATGGGGGTTTTCAATAAAAAATCCTTTACTCGACTTCCAAAGCAATCAATATCAATCTCTTTTGTTTCCAGGGTCATACAGTGGTTGAAATTATTTTTAGTAATTTATCTTCTCAATTAATTTTATAAATTTTAAACAGTGAAATATAAACAAGTTATAAAAGGTCATTATTTGGAGTTTTTTAAACAGAGGTTTAAAAGTAGCCAGTCTTCTTGCTTCTGCTATGATGCAAACATTTTTTTTTTTGTTTTAAGAAAATTTCTCCTGATTCAGCATAACCAAATAATATTAATCCATGACATACGGGATTCAAGAGTCCATGATATGTGAGTTTTAGGTCTTGTTGGCTCATTATTTGTTCGTTTTTTAAATAAGAAAACCTGCGAAGAAGGCTTCTTTTCTATGACAATGATATGGCTCTTTCAGCTTAGCTGACTGTCTAGTATAATACCTAGAATTTTATTGTAGTTTCTGAGCTTTTTTTCTTTTAATGAGAACAACATTTCTTGGGTTTTGTTTGAGTTTAGTTGAAATCTATTGGTAGTGGACCACTCCTTAGCTTTCTTCATCTGAGAGTCAAGAACTGCTCAGACTTGTTCTACTGACTTGCCTCTACACAATAAGTTGCTGTCATCACAAAACATTTTGAATTCAAATAAAACATCCAAGTCTAATAAAACTGCTTGAGATGTAAGGAAGTCAGATAAGTCATTTATTTACGTCCAGAAGAAAGTAGGTCGGACCTTTATGGGACTCCTGGCTCATACCAAACCTTACATCTCTGAATCTAGAGTTTTCCCCTAATACTGACTTGTTGCCTCCTATTGTTAAAATAACTCTCAACAATGTCCAATGCTTTTTCTTTTATTTTATTATATTTGACCTTGCTACTCAATATTTCTGGAGGAGCGAGATCTAAGGCTTTTGTGAGGTCACCGCAGGCCAGTTTGGTGACCATCTTCTTTTCAAATCCTTCCATACTGTGATTCAGAGATTATATGATTTTTTGACAAATGGGTAGTCAGTTCTTTATTAATGACAATTTCTAATATTTTTGCTAGAGCTGGGATGATGGATAGAGGCCTGTAACTCTCTGGTAGTGATGGATCTCCCTTTTTATAAATTGGCGTTACTTTTATTAATTTAACTGCATCAGGAAAGATACAGACTCTCAAGCTTCTATTTATGATGAACACCAATGGCTCAAATATGAATGGTATTATTAGTTTTATAATATTACAACATAATCCATATACATCTCTACTCTTTGATCTCTACTCTGAGGGGTATCCCTTAGAGTTAGAATAGAGTACCCCTTGGATTAGGAGTGAGGCGTTCCTTGGCGTTAGAATAGAGTACCCCTTGGATTAGGAGAGAGGTGTCCCTTGGCGTTAGAATAGAGTACCCCTTGGATTAGGAGTGAGGTGTCCCTTAGCGTTAGAATAGAGTACCCTTTAGATTAGGAAAGAGGTACCTTTTTGAGTTGCAATAGGAAACTTTATCAATATAGTTATTTACCTGGTCTATATGGTCAATACAGCGTACCATAATAATTTCTTAAACAATAAACTTGTCTTAAAACTAAAGCAAGGTTAATTAACATTCCTTTAGGCTAAAAAATAAAAGGCAAATAATAATCAAACCTAACTTAGCAATACTAAGCCATGCCGGAGTGGCTATACATTTTTTTTTAATCAAGTCCTTTGTCGCATATATATATATACACACACAGACACACACACACACACACACACACACACACACACACACACAAATATATATATATATATATAATATATATATCTGTTACTTTGGTCTGGTTGTTTGATTGGATATTTCTATTGTAGCTGACGTGCCACTGTCTCCATGGCACGTCCAATATATATATATATATATATATATTATATATATTATATATATATATATATATATATACATACATACATACATATATAACAATCTTTTATAATAATAATAACTTACAGGAGGTGAAGCGAAGAGATTTGATCACAACACAGCATTTGATGCGTGCTTTAATGTTCGTATCCTGAAAACCCTCCACCCCAATACCTCAGATCATGACAGAAAACAAATGGAACAAGCCTACCAGTTGGTGACCAAATCTAAAAACCCCCCAGGAATAAATTTAAGATGATTTTTGCCTCGTTTTCTATATTAACCTTCTTACTTTATTTGTTTACCTTTATTTATTCACTTTATTATATTTTTTATTTTATCTCTTGTCACATCCTTTTTTACTAGCACATAATTATTTAGCTGTATAAACTTATTTTATTTTACTACATTCATTCATTGGTTTTTATTCTTTTTTACATAAAAGCATATTTTATTTCTATTATTTTTATTTTACTTCTATCATTATTATAGTTTGTTATTCCTAGATTTGTCATAACGATTGTCATTTCTCCTTTCCGTTCCTTTATTATCCCCCAATCCTACTCTCGAGTGCGTTTTTGTGCGTGGCACATAGTTTTGCATTAAATCCGCGCGAGTTTGAGTAGTTAAGTTCAGTGCCGCTTGGAACCACCACCTCACGGACTACGTAACATTAGTTAGGCTCTCATCGCTAGATGCCAGCACTACCAAACCTTCTATAACCTTGTGTATAACTATACAACGCGGCGGCTCTACCTTCAGTCACTCGGGACTTCCCAACCTTACCTGACCAAAGAAGACATATGTCGAAAATTCTCAAAACCCCTCTAAATCTCTTCGCTTCACCTCCTGTAAGTTATTATTATTATAAAAGATTGTTATGTTATACTTTTTAGTATTTCCTTTTCATTTGTAATTACATACATATATATTATATATATATATATATATTTATATATATATATATATATATATATATATATAAAAGGTCATCAGGTCATCTATGCTCTGACTCCTTGTCACAAGTCTGGCTGGGCTCTGACTCTTTGTAATAGTTGTAACTTTTCTGTTTCGTATTAATTTAAGACTAATTTTAATTTATTTTAATTTAAGTATAAGCTTGAGTTTGTTATAGAATTTGTATATTTTAACGACAAATAAAGATATTTATTTATTTATAATTAATATGCATAACGTTTATCTTTTCTATTAAATGCAAAATTGTGTTTTACTTGACTAAATTAGCATTTGAGGTGACAGGACATAATAAATGAGGTAAGATAAATTAGCTTAACTACATTAAGTATCATAAGTTCATACAAACACAGTTCAGTTAGTAAACACAGGACAAGAAAGTAATTACGCAGCATCTAAGACCCTAACAAATTATTCAAACAAACAAAAGTAAACAAATTAAAAATAACAAATTTTACAAAATGTTGAATTAGCAAAAAATAACAAAATTGTTAATAAATATCTCCTTTAAAAGTCAGAGTTCAGCTAATTAATAAACAAATTGAGGACAAAATTAAAGTAAAGATACTGTTTTACTCTGCTTTAGCAAAAAATATTGAAAAATTAGAAAGCTTATGACAAGACTTGTTAGCATACAGACAGAGTACCTGGATAGATAACGCCTGGAGTGGCGTAGGTGGTTATATGAAGACTTCGTGACTGAGGCGTCTGTGTCTAGATGTTATACTACGACTACGCGTGCGTACAGTTGAGTGTCTACGAATACAATTCGCTTCAATGCAACTACGAATCGATCTCTATATACAATTAACAACAATAACTAAAGCCTGCTGTGTAAATATGCTTTTCCTAAAAAATATAATTTTTCTCAACGGAGAAAACTTATACTTAGTTCTAAAATGGTAGGTAAAAAACATCACAAGATACATCACCAAGAGAGATAAAAATGTTGTCAGGGTGGTCGGCATGTCAAGTGAATTTCCTTTGGAATGCAGGCTTCCACTCCTCGTAACTCATTTGTTCTGTATTTTTCAAAGGATATGCCCATCACTATCCTGCTAGTTATACAAAACTATTACTCTAAAATTGGTAGGGCACACTATTATTTGCATTAGTTTAAAGCTCAATTAGTGTTTGTCTTTAAAGGTTTTAGCGCATTTCCTATGAAAAATACAGACAAAATGGGTTACGAACAGTGCTTGATTCCTGAGTAACTGCTTAGGTTATAAAGCATAAACCGGAACGGTAGTAGAAATGTATTGTTAAGCACAGAAAAGCGCATTCATTCCAAAGAGAACATGCAGACCACTGCGCCAGAATTATTTTGTAGTTATAAACTTATATAACATAAATAAAACGATAAAAAATTATCTTCCTTACCAGGATTTGAACACAGGTACCCTGGCTTTCAAAACTTTTGAGTGCTTGTATCGCTTGTATTTTCATTCAACTTACATGCCCGGAAAAAACTTATAACAACTCCCCACTTTAAATATGAAGTTTACTGGCCGTATTTAGGGTTTTCCAAAATTGACTACCGTTTTTACAACATATTGGTCACTTTTAGCGCCCCAAAAAACAGTCAAAACCACACCCTACTCGAAATTTATCTGTTATTGAGCATAATTTTGGTTTCCGATAATTACCTTGGGACCATTCCATCTGAAATCAGGCAGATGGCCAAAAATCTTGTCAGGTCACCCTCACCGATTTTCTTGAAAATTTGGTATGATGTTCTATTCAGGAGTGACACTAAGTTGCCAAAACGGTTTTGCTGGAAATTTTTTTTTTGGGAATTGCAGGGGGTCCAAGTTTGGAAAATCACCAAATTTTGTTCTTTTAAGGAAAAAAATATGTTTCATAAAAAACAACAGTGATAAAATGGAGTTCCTGGTCTCGTTTTGAAGGGAAAGGATGGGTCTAGAACACATAGTTTTGAGTGGTATGAAATGACCTTTATATAGTCATTACTCATTACCTTTATATAGTTATTACTTTACTTTAAGGATCTTTATTAATATTTGTACATATATTTTTCTCAAATGTCCCTAGATGCATATATATATAAATATATATATATATATATATATATATATATATATATATATATATATATATATATATATATATATATATCCCAACAAACACACTCCATGAAAAATGCAGCCAAGTCTTGCGTAAAAAGTTATGAAGTCATAGTTTACGCCAAGTCTATTCATTCGCTATTTTTCATCAATCTTGAGAGATATAGATGTTTATTTAATATTCAAATTATATGGGCTCAAAAGCCCCTCAGGGACATTTACTCCCTCATTTATTCCTACCAGGCTGGTCAGAACAACTATCAATATTACTATAGTAAATCAAAAGATATTCCTACTTAAAATAATTTGTACAAGTTTTAACCACCTCTAACCACCAGCAGTGAATGAAGGGTAAAATAAAGTTTTATTACCTGGGAACTGGTCCTGGTGACTTCAGGCGTACCCTGGCTCTTTGATTCCTCTCCTTCAAAATTGTGTATCAACTAGAATACAACAAAAGAACTAATTAAAATCAATTACACTAATTAGTGCAAGCCCACACTTCAACAGTCAAGCTGCCACAGTAGTCGGGCTCTCAAAGAGAATTATAGTAGACAAACAATTATACAATAATAAGGTTATAACAATAGTCAATAAATGTTATTATAAAAAAAAACAGAAACGTTACAAAAAAAAGAATAAATAAATAAAATACAACAGTTTCCTAATAATTCAATTACATGACCAAGGAAACTGGTTGCCGAAGTCAGGAGTTCCCAACCCAGTGTCTTAATAGAACCCAGAAAACTGATTGCCTAGGCCAGGAGTCTTACATCTAAATCAGTTCAGTATTTTAGGCTATAGGTGCTTCAACATAAAAAGCTATTGTTCGCTAGCTTAGTTTTTAGCTCGGTGTTGGGCGAAGAAATGTTAAATTTGATATTTTATTAAGTAGGAATGCACACGGATATAAGATGAATCCAAACACTCCCCACACAAGTAAATCCGTTTAGTAGTTTAGGCTGTAGGTAAAAGTAGGCTGTAGGTGCATCAACGAAAAGTGCAGGAACAATTGAAGTCATAAAGAATGACATTTCAAACCTCTTTTTCTCCATTTCTACTTGGCCAATTTCAATGATTTTTTTTATTTTTCATCTACAAGGCAAGCCCTTTCAAGATATTATAATATTATTTATATATATATAGCCTTTTTCACGCTACATAGCCTCAAAAATCTTATTTTGTTGCATACAGTATAATACACACTGGCAGCTTAAGTAGGTTTTTGACTTTTTTTACTGTCTTAGCCGGGTACCTTTTTTTCTTGACTTGGCAAGGCCTAAATCCTAAATATTTTTTCTGTTCTTTGGAATGAAACAAAAATATCACCCTGTTTAATTCCAAAATTTAACCATAATGTTATTGTTTATCCCAGTCCCCTGGAACAGCCCTTATTTTTTACAGTTTCAAAAAAATAATTGTATGGTTAAGACATTTACATTATGGTTGACAACAATCTCGCATTGTTGTTTTATAACAAATTGTAGGATTTTATTAAAAAATTTGAAAATGATGAATTTTGTGAAGTTATTAAATTGTTTTTGATAAATAATCTGTGGTACAGTGTAGAAGAGTACTTTGCCTTGTCTCTAACTAATAGTGTGTTGTTTCTTAAAATTTGTGTTTGCTAATAATTTATTAAAGCTTTGACTGTGATATCATGACTGATTCTAGATGTTTTTAACTATTCCTAATTATTTGTTACCTTACTGTATTGTTCTGTTAGTAATTTTTATTTATTTTTAAACCTTAATTAATTATTTTTTAAATAATTAATTGTTTGATTTGTAAAATTTTGACGACTGTATACTTTTAAGTCTCTACAATAAAGATTTTATTTATTTATTCATTGTTATAAAAACTCTTTTTATTGAAGTTTTCTCTTCGATTGCTATTCATCGGATATTGTTTATAAATTACCTTCTCGAAGACGTCATCTAGTGCGTCTACGTTACTACTCGACTCTTCTCCGGCTTTCCTTGACATCTCCATCAGAGTGGCTCTCTTGGCTGCCAAATACAAAGACCTGGGCAACTTAAGATAAAACACTTCAGTGATAGCCCTGACCGTGTAATCAGGAACGAAAGTGAAGCGATTGCTTTTCAAGTCAAGTTGTGCTACACTCTGCAGGGAACCGAGCTTGCTCGAACCACCCACACTGCCTCCTGTAACTGCCAGCGATACACCTCCAACAGGCGACTCTAGAAACAACATGGAGCAACACATTGTAAAGTAAGCAATGCTGACATATAAATTCACCCTTTACGGCTTAACAACAATATTTGTATTGTTTTGTATTTTATTGTTGTATACCGTTCATTCTAGAATTCACTGTAAAATAAAAATTCATTCTAGATATATATATATATATATATTTTCAGCCCCAAAACACCATTAATAGAAGTACTCTTCTTGGAATCCTTGTTATTGTTGGTGTTTGGAGCCTTTGTGAAGAACTTGTAAACAGGATTTTAATTGAGACTCTTCCGATTTGTTTAAATGTGTTGTTTTACTGCCAGAAATTGTCTTATTTTGGACCTTTGGTAATGTATTTTCATTTTTGTTAGTTTTCGTAACATGTTATGAATTCCCACTGTTATTTTGATAGGTAGGGGTGGCATCATTTTTATAGAGAGGTCGCTGGTCTGAAGGCTCATCCACTTTGTCAATATTTAAAAAATTAAAATTGGCAACACTGTCATTCTTTATAATCTTTATCAGTTTCAAAATGTAAAACCTTATCATCAATTTTAGTTGTCAGAATTTTGTTTAAAGCTCCAGTATTGATCATTATTGCATGATCGTTATTAAAAAGACTGACTAATTTGAAATAATAAGATTGACTTTTAACCAAATAAACACTCTGACTTTAATACTTTAACAATAAATTAATCTGACTAATATTTTTTCTCAGGACTTCCCAAATAAGACTCATGAAAATATTGACCATTAGACGCATAAAAATATGTGAATTACAGGTAGACATCTAAGGTGCCAGCCAGTCAGCTGTCAACTCAGCTCTCAACCTGTTCATTCACAAATAGTTATGCGTCTCACTAATTCATGCGTTACGTGCCTCACGACTAGAACTATCCATATAGAGCTCGCAAATTCGCTTAGCACAGATATCGCGTTAATGGCTTTACGGCGGTTTTTCGCTAGGAGGGGGTGTCTTTCTATTATTTGGTCAGATAATGGTACCAATTTGAGAGGAGCTGAGAGGGAAATTAGAGAAGCTCTAGCCGAATTAAATCAGTCGTCTATAAATAATGAATTGAGTAACAAAGGGATTAATTGGAAATTTATTCCGCCCTTAGCTCCTCATATGGGTGGTAGCTGGGAGCGGTTAATTCCATTGGTTAAGACGGCTTTATCTGCTATTTTGAAAGAACGGGCTCCAAGGGAGGAGGTTTTGCAAACATTGCTGGTAGAGGTTGAGAGTATCGTCAACAGTAGGCCATTGATACATGTATCGCTAGATAGGGCTGACCAAGAATGCCTAACTCCGTTCTCCATCCTCATTGGCACATCAAGCGGTGCATGGAACAAATCCAACGGGACAGACGATGTATAACTTTGCACACATATCTAAACTTACATAGCGGACATACCTAAATAACACTGCGTACATATCTAAAGTAACATTGCATACATATCTAAACTAACATAGCGGACATACCTAAAGTAACATTGTGTACATATCTAAAGTAACATTGCATACATATTAAACTAACATATCTAAAGTAACATTGTGTACATATCTAAAGTAACATTGCATACATATCTAAACTAACATAGCGGACATACCTAAAGTAACATTGCGTACATATCTAAAGTAACTTGCATACATATCTAAACTAACATAGCGGACATACTAAAGTAAAATTGCGTACATATCTAAAGTAACATTGCATACATATCTAAACTAACATAGCGACATACCTAAAGTAACATTGCGTACATATCTAAAGTAACATTGCATACATATCTAAACTAACATAGCGGACATACCTAAAGTAACATTGTGTACATATCTAAAGTACATGCATAATATCTAAATAACATAGCGGACTAAAGTAACATTGCGTACATATCTAAAGTAACTTTGCATACATATCTAAACTAAAATAGCGGACATACCTAAAGTAACATTGCGTACATATCTAAAGTAACATTGCATACATATCTAAACTAACATAGCGGACATACCTAAAGTAACATTGTGTACATATCTAAAGTAACATTGCATACATATCTAAACTAACATAGCAGACATATCTAAAGTAACATTGTGTACATATCTAAAGTAACATTGCATACA
This sequence comes from Microvelia longipes, assembly GCA_018340805.1. Lineage (NCBI taxonomy): Eukaryota > Metazoa > Arthropoda > Insecta > Hemiptera > Veliidae > Microvelia > Microvelia longipes. Next base: position 54,139,870 of record JACMZG010001870.1, on the reverse strand, counting down.
TATCTAAACTAACATAGCGGACATACCGTAACATTGCGTACATATCTAAAGTAACATTGCATACATATCTAACTAACATAGCGGACATACATACATATCTAAAGTAAATTGCATACATATCTAAACTAACATAGCGGACATACCTAAAGTAACATTGCGTACATATCTAAAGTAACATTGCATACATATCTAAACTAACATAGCGGACATACCCAAAGTAACATTGCGTACATATCTAAAGTAACATTGCATACATATCTAAACTAACATAGCAGACATATAAAGTAACATTGTGTACATATCTAAAGTAACATTGCATACATATCTAAACTAACATAGCGGACATACCTAGCGTAACATTGTGTACAAATCTAAAGTAACATTGCATACATATCTAAAGTAATGTGTTAATACCAAAAAAAAAAAACATTGTGTTGAAACCTTAAGTTAAATTGTGTACATACCCACAGTAACATTGGGTACAAGTGCCTGAGTTCCAAAGTAAGTAAAAGGTCCAGATTCGAACATCAAATGCTCTCTGCCTACAGTGACTTCAACCCTTCCCTCCAGTATGAGCACAAAGTAATCGGCCGCCTTCCCCTCAACACAAAAATAATAAAATAAAATTTTCGGCAAGTTTAATTTTAACCCTCTAGTGGGCCCTGAACTGGAATGGATGATATTGGGAAAGTAGTGACAGAGAGAAAGTGGAACTGGGCTGGGCATCTAGTGATGACTACAGATGAAAGATGGAGCACAAAAATATTAGATTGGTGTCCAAGAAATTTCATTAGAAAAAAAGGGAGCCCACCTACTAGGTGGGGCAAAGAGATGAGGCAATGCTGTGATGGAGTGTACTGGAAACATATGGCTTTGAATAGGAAAGACTGGAAATAGATGAGGAATGTGTATGTGCAAGCTGGCTTGTGTAAAGAGTAGAGATCAATTTATTGATTTGAGTTATAACACACACTAAATTCCAAACTAGGTGTGCATTATAATATGGTGTAATATTACATTTACAGATAATATTTTAAATTAATATGTATGAGCATATCCATCAATTATATCATATATATTATACGTAATATTATTAACAGATGGTGTAAAATGCATGTGTGTATTGTATATAGATTGTATAAAGAGATGATCATATTATGAATATAATATAGGGTGTTTGTATAAATACTATAATATATATTCTAAAATAATAGGTAATTGTAACAATATTTAGGCAAATAACTAAAATGTAACATAACATAACAATTGTCTCTGTTTGATGGTTATCATTGGACTTGATTTTACTATTAATTAGTTTCAATTTATGTAAACAAGTAAGATGAACACAAGCTAAACAGAATAAATAAATAGGAGCAATTATATGTGTGTATGTATCTGAGTGAATGAATTAGGTATGGGACAATGAACATGGTTACATAAAATCAGGTACATAAGAGTGTAGAGTTTAAATATATCTATAAGCATGTATTATTATATTATAGAATAGTTTGGTAATTAATATATTTTAATATTAACTAATGGTAAATTTTTGTAAATATTGCCATAAATAATTCAGGAAAATCAATTTTGATCTTACACTTAACTAAAAAAATAAATTAATTAATAAAAATAATAATAAATATTTTTTTAGAATATTGTCATTTAAGTAAAAAAAAAATAAATAAATATAAAATAAAATAAGAACAGCTCGGTGTGTCTTACCCGACTCACCGAGCTGTTACCATTTCGGAAAAGAAAATGGTTGTATGTATTTATATCTTTCATCTTTATCTGCATGGCACTGACGATGACCTCATGTTAGGTTGAAAGAGCTTTGCTAATAAACAATTATTCTTGTGGAGACTCTTTTATTCGTCTCCTAGTAGAAAATAAAATATAAATAATAATTAATGACTAGATTGTAAAATAAATTCAAAAGTACTTAAATAATTAAAAGCTTTATCTAAATTTATAAAAGCAAACAACTCTCATGTCCACAGCTGCAAAGGCTGATTTATGTTTGTAAAATATACCAAAATATAATAATGTATGTAATGTGGCATTATTGTTTTCGTCAAACAAAATATACATAAAGTTACTTGTGAAGAAAAAACACTTGACGAAAACTCTAATTGTCTAATAATTAACATAAAAATTAACAAACTATCATAGCTGTATAACGCTCTCCAAACGGAATTAAGACAGACTTTACTTCAAAACTTGAGCAATTACTATCTGAGTTTAAAAACAAAAAAAACCTAATAATTAGAGGCGATATAAATATTAATTTATTCGAGATAGATGCAGACAGAGATAATGAAGAATATAATGCAATAATGACACAGAACAGAATGATATCTTGTATTAAAACACCAACTAGAGTGACACCATACAAAAAATCATTACTAGACCATATTTATACCAGAAATAATATGATGTACAATACTGATGTAACAGTACTTGAGACTAGAGTCACTGATCACTATACACAAATACTAAGAAAACATTTAAATAAAAACACGCACACTTATAAATATAATGTAACACAAAATACTCATTACTTAGACTACGAAAAATTAAAACAACAGTTACAAAAAGAAACTTGGGACAAGTCCTGTCAACCAATGATGCAACAAACTCTTGTAAAAATTCATAGAAAGATTAAACAACCACATTAAAGCAACAACTATATACAAACAACAACTACAGATACCTAGAAAATTTCAACCATATAAACCATGGATAACAAAAGCCCTAATGAGAAAAATTAAGCAAAAAACTATCAACCGAACTAAAGTTATATGTAAAAAAATATAGTAACAAATTACAAAAACTGCTGAAAAAAGCTAAATATGCCTACTTAGAAGATAAATTAAAATCATTTAATAACGATCCCACAAAAATTTGGAAAGTGATAAACAACAAATTTAAATTAAAATCAAACAAAAAAATACAAAATATAACATTAAATGTAGACAACAAAACAATAGACAGCGAGACGGACAAAAAGCAAGTAGTAATCTATTTGTGTAAACATTTTACAGAAATTGGCAAAATTATGGCAGAAACAATTTATGCACAGAATCATAACTTTGACGACGATACAAGCAATAATGACGATGACAAAGAATTGAAACATGAAAATAGTAAAACAAACATAAAAGATATGAATACAAAGACTGACAAAAATACTGAAACAAAAGACGATGATGCAACAAGAACAAACAATTTACATAATACTAAATGTTGATCAGTATTTACTAAAGTATTAAATATTGGTCAGTATTTACTAAAATACTAAATATTGGTCAGATATTATAGAAGCTGTTGAAGATTTGAGAAATGGAGTTAGCTCTGGTAATGATGCTATCCATGCAAAAAATTTTAATGTAAATAAAGAAATTCTAATAAAACCATTACTTTATATAACGGAAATAAGCTTAAATACTGGTATATTTCAGAATCACTAAAATCTTCCTAAGTCCGATATACAGGGTGTTTCATATGAAGTTTCCACCAAAGAAGGAGATGATAGTACTCCTCAAAAGGAACAAAAAATGTTCTGTAATATAAACCCAGATCTCCAACCGTTTTCCCACAAGGTCAAATTTAATATTTTAAAAAATTATTTGACCTCACATCATAAAATTGTTTATAGGGTTTTAACTGTTCAAGCTAAAAAGGCGAAATTGGTCTCATTAGAAAGCTGAGTAAATTTTATAAAGGATAAACTACTAACTATATCAAATATTTTGGAACTACTGCCCAAAAATTTGCATGAAAAATGATTTTTTGCAAAAATTGAATTTTATGGTGGGCATTAGAGGAAGTAAGAGATAAGCAAAAGTTTAGCCAAGAACGGAAAAAATTTCTCTTATGATTGCCCTTTAAGAAAACCCAAACTTCATCATACATTCAATAGCCAACATTTTAAGCCATTCTTCCTAGAAGTTGGAAAAACTAATATTTTTGGGCATTTTTGCATATCTCTACAATATTAATTACATGGTACATAAAATAATTAAAAATCTCTAAAACAAAAGAGTGGAGAGAGAAAAGAGAAAAGAGTGGTTTTAACAGATTTGGACAGAAACACTCAGCAAAATAGAGACAAAGCTCAATAAAATTAAAGATTGGCTCAATACAAACAGACTTACTCTAAACAAAGACAAGACTAAATTCATGACATTTTCTCTATACAGCAACGGACAACCTGACACTACCTGCACAATAGCCCTACACAAACCTACTTGGAACAAAACTTTCCCCCAACCATGTACTTGCCCGAAAATTACGAACACGGATAAAATAAAATACCTAGGGCTTACAATAGACTCTACTATCTCGTGGAAGCCCCACATAACGACAATAACTAAAAAAACACAACAATTATCATACTTATTTTTACAAACTAGAAATTTTTTAAATTTACACAGTCAACTAAAACTTTACTATGCATACATATGTTCAATACTACAGTATGGAATTATCGCGTACGGATCAGCACTAGTCTACTAAATACTTCTAGTGTTTATTTATATAGCCAAATTTTGAAATTAAAAATTTCAAAATGAAGAAAACTTCAGGTTATTTTGCGTCACAACAGTGTTCTCCAGGAATATGATACAACTTTGCAGCATTTTATTTTAATTAACTATTAACATAGCATTTTATAACGAGACCAAGACATTTTCTTATCACAAAGTTTGTAGGTGCTATGCCATAAAATATAAATACAAATTTCTACAAATTTTTGAAAGTTTTAGAACTTTGAACCCCTCTCCAAGCCACAATTATTTAAAATAAAACACAATTATTTAAAATAAAAAGACTAGGGGAAATAGACAGCGATGACCTGGCAGTACTCTGTGGTAATGCTGCTGCTCATGTTATAAAAGCATACATCGGAAACATTTTAAAGGAAATTCGCCTGGCATAGAGACCTCAAAACCAGAATTATTTTGAACTTGCATCCCGAAAAACATAAGAAGAATTAGAAAACCAATCAAGATCCAACTAATCATAATGATATCACACCAACCTGGATTTCAAAATATAGGGATCCCTTTCTCAGTTCTCAATTAAGACTTTTAAAAAATTCAAGGCAATATGCCATCTACTTCATTAGCATATTATTTCAAAAGGAAATTAAATAGAATGGGATTCCTGGCAATGAGAAGGCAAAGCACCTGTATTAACTCCAGGCAAGTGTTATGTGAGTCATGGCCTCTAAAACATCTAAAATAACCCCTAATCAAAATCTGTTGTTTTTTATTTACATATAATACCTGATCATATATAATAGTAGAAGGATCCTTCTTGATATTGTCCTTGTTCTTAATCTTAATATGACAGAAGACGTTCTGCTTGAGAAGTCTTTTCAGCACATTCTCACTCATATTCTCCACTTTAAAAGCATCAACAGCTGAAACAGTACAAAAAAATGTAAGGAATTTAAAGTCAAAACAGTGGAAAGTGACTCATTTGCATGACCTGAGAGGTCTCTATCATGCAACCTGTCTAAAAGTAAATACTCATGTGGAGAGTTAAAACTAGGCAACATTATCAAAGCTTTACAATGTAATAACATTTAATAACTATTGATTGCGGGTCCACTCAATTCTTGAGGGCAGTTTTTTTCTAAGCTAGCAAACATAAGCAAGTAGCCTTTATAAGAGGGTCATTAAAGTTGAGGTCTAGAATGGAAAAGATGAGTTACATGTAGTGAGGAACTGGAACAAGGCGAGAGTGAGTTGTGCAGAGATATGAACTTTCTGACTCTCGCTGGTCATCTCAGCAAACTCTGAGAAATCTTTGTATTTCTGCTGCCTTCTTCTTTTACTCTTATTATCAGCTGAAACAAACACAAAGACAAAGCTTACCACATATCAGTAGTATTTATAAATTATAGTTATCTAAGTAATATTTTTATAGGATATGCTATAGACAATAACTCTTATATGGTAGGTCCCAGTATGTTCCGACCCACCTGATATGCAGACTATGACCTACATGCAGCTATATCTGGACGTATTTATTTTATTTATTTATTTACTTATTTATATTATTATTACATAGCTATAATACATATAAATATAATTCGTCATTATAACACATAAATATTAAGTTATAAAAACAATGAAATACAATTGATTACATATTTAAATTAAAAATTAACGCAAAATGTATAAATGGCATGAAGAGGTGAGCATATATATCACATCCACAGTAAGGGAGATCATTCGAGCTTTGAATTCAAGTATTCCTGAGTGGAATAAAATCCGCGCGAGCTAAGAAGACGTTTTAGTTTTTTAGAAAAGACTTTAATATCGTCAATCGTTTTAATGCTCTCAGGCAGTTTGTTATAAAAAGTAATGGCTAAATTGTAGGGCGATTTTTGGCAATGAGCCGTTCGGCAAGGCAACGGATATAAGTTTAGCTTGTTTCTGGTATTTACATTGTGAATTTGAGAGTGAGTTTTAAACTTATCCGGAAATTGTTTAACTATTTTACATGATTCTAGAATTAAGATGGAATAGAGTGTTAGGATATTATGCTTTATGAAGACTGGTTTAGCGTGAATCTCAAGGTTTTAGTTGGAAAATTAATCTAATTATTCTTTTTTGCGTAATAAACACTCTTTCTGACTGGGAGGTGGTGGCCCATGTTGCAATGTGGTTTGATAAGTACGGATAGGTCCAGCCGTAGTAAAGCATTAGTAGTATTTCAGTTGAGTTATAGAACCTTAGTTTTCTTAAAAGATGGTAAGTCGTATTTATCTTAGAAACTAAGTTGTCAACGTGGTTGTTAAATTTCATGTCACTGTCGATTGTCAGTCCTAATAACTTGGAAAAGGGAACTGTTTTTATGGGACTTGTATTTATGAGGAATTGTAAAGTTCTAGCTACAGGCCTTTTAGAGAGAACCATTGAAACACTTTTGGTGGTATTAATTACAAGACTGTTGGCTACACACCACTCAAGAAACAGTTGGCATATTATATTAACATTTATTTCAAGCGTAGCTAAGTCAGGACCAGAAACCAAAACCGATGCATCATCTACATACAGCACAACATGACAATTTATTCCTTCGGATTTTAAATAAACAGGAAGATCATTAATGAACAAAGCAAAAAGCAGTGGGCCTAGAATGCTTCCTTGAGGAACTCCGCAACTGGTATGAAATGTTTTAGATTTTTCACTGCCAATTACCACCCTATAAGAGTGATTTAGTAGAAAGGACCTCATCCAGTAGCACGCACCCCGTATACCCATCTGATAAAGCTTGTATAGTAATCTCTGGTGATCTATTAAATCAAACGCCTTGGAAAGGTCGAAGAGAAGGCAAACTACATAATGTTTTAAATCCATCCCCCGCATAACCACTTCAATAGCATAGGCAGATGCCGTGTTAATGGAGTGACCATGCTGCTCAGGAGTTATGATTTCATATTTTGTAATAAATTTAGTAAGCTTGTTATAAACATTGATTTGGAAAAAGGACTTAACAATGATATGGGTCTGTAGTTGTTGGCGTCATTTCTATCCCCAGACTTAAAAATGGGAACAACCTAAGACTGTTTAAGTTAAGCTGGGAAAATGCCTTCAGAAAAACACCTTCCTAGCAGGTGAGCAAACGCAGCACTACAGTTTTCTAAACTCTGCTTAACAAGGGAAGCTGAAGTATCGTCAGGACTATTATTATTTTTATTTTTTAATTTTCTTAACGTATCATTGAGTTCTTTAGTAGTAACATTGTCATTGAAGAAGATGGTTTCAGTTATGTGTTTAAGGCTATTGTTGCAGTCAGTTAGTTGGGTGGAGTTAAGAGATGACTTTATTTTATGAGGTATGTCAGATAAGTATTTTCCAAAGTAATTGGCAATGTCAGTAGAGTCTTTAAGTAAAGTCTTTTTGTTGTCAGCTGTATTCACTACAAGGTGTATGTCGTCCTGGTGAGATTGTTTGTTAATAGTGCCATGTTTTACAATGTCCCAAGCTTTTTTAACTTTGTTATTGGCAGATTCAAAGGCTTTCTGAACATAAGCTTTCTTAGTGGTAATTACTAGTTTTTTATGTGCAGCTTTGCATTTTTTATAAGACTCTAAATCTAAAGATTTTCTTAAGAAGTTTGTCTTTAATAGATCACTAGAGATTTTAACCTCTTCAGTTACCCAGGAAGATGTATGCGATTGCATAGATTTTACTTTTTTAATAGGAAACGCAACCTCGTGGCACCAAGAGTATATATTAAAATACGGGCCTTCGGCCTGTAGTCGCTACGCGGTCTCGGCGTTTCGCGCCTCGTCCGCTCCGAAAAAATATATTCATGATTTTCTAAAATAAAAATACCGTTTTCGTCACTTAGGATTGTCCGATTGAGCTGAAACCAGTCGCAATCGTTTTAGAGTGACTTCGACCATATAAAGACTACCTCGAGGTTCTTCCTCTTTACAGGCCTGCTTAGCCAGGCGTGGATCAGTGGAAGCCATTTTTGTCCTGTCTCTCTGGGACAGTAGGCTTACCAGGATGGAGCAAAAGGTAGTGGCCCCTCTTTTATACTATATCCCCAACCTCTAACACTACTGAACCCAAGATATATCGTACGAGTCTTTGACCTAGACGTATACATATATACAAGATTATATATATATATGTATACCATTTGCGCCATTTGTGATGGTTTGATTGAGCTGAACAAGGTCTTAATCGATTCAGCTAGCCGTCTACCTAAACACGAAATACCTTGTTTTAAAGCCATTTCAAGTTTCAAAACTTTGATTGATGACGTCATCATGTTTTTATAAACAATAGGCCTCGTAACCTCTACAACATCTCGCGATTTGCAAAGTTTCGTTTCAATTTGAGAATGCCTTCAAGAGTTATCGTTCACCATACGAAAGGGTAGAAACGCTTACATACATATATATATATATATATATATATAATATATATATATATATATATATATATATATATATATATATATATATATATATATATATATATATATATATATATATATATATATATATATATATATATATACATATACATATAAACTTTTTTGGGACATATATTTTTGTTATCAGGAAGCCAATAGGAACCGATTCCGCTCACTCCCACCCTCAAGTTTTGCCATCCGAACAACCTCATAAGCGTCATTTTCATAATGAAAATTCGCTAAAAGGCATTGTATTTATTTTCTGCGGTTTCTGGATAGAAGACCCTGCTCGAATCAGAATTTTTAAGCAAATAATTAAAATAGTTTAAACTACTTCTAGAGTAACACCTTTTTCTATAAGCTTAGGACCTGATTGGTTTTGTTTAATTTGCGAGGCAATATCATTATTGGTCTTTAGAATTTGAGCCGAATGGTCGGAAAGGCCATTATGATCAACAACTGAACTACAAGAAGATGATAGTTGCTTTGAAATTATGACGTAATCAAGGCCCGTACCTCCATTATTTTTAGCCGAGTCACTTCTTTCAGTACAGACACTGCTTCATATGAGTCAAGCAAATCAAATAGAATTAACTTATCTCTACTATTTGACAAAAAGTTAATATTAAGGTCACCCATTATGATGAACATAGTATTTCTTTTTGCCGCCACATGATCTAAAAGGTTATTTAATTTGTCGATAAAAGCTTCAAAATTTCCATTAGGTGATCTGTACAGTGAAACAAGAATAACATTATAGTTTTCAAGTTTGATACAAATACCACATGACTCAAAGTCTAATTCGGATGACATATTTAAAATGTATTTATCCTCTGAAACTTTTAAGTGAAGGTTGTTCTTGATCATAATGGCCACTCCTCCGTGGATGTGATTTTTTCTTTTAAAACATGTTAACACAGAGTAGCCATCTATAAGTAGTGATCCTGACAAGTACCAGTATTCCGATAAACAGAAAAAGTCTGCTGCTTTAAGCTCTAAATAGGCTTCGAACTGGTTCAATTTATTTGATAGACCTTGCACATTTTGATGTATTATTGTAAAAAAACAGTGTTGGTTGGTATTTTGTGCAATGTTTATGTTTGCATGTTGCATTTTGACTGAATAAACTGCAGCATGGATGGCCCGGCCTCACAGTGAAGCCTCACTGTGTCAATATGAGGATTATGTAAGATAACAACTCACTGTAGACATCAGTCTCATCAACTATCTCCGACTGGATGATCTCCTCGATAACGTCTTCCAGAGTAACGATGCCCACAGTCTCATAGAAAGGATCTCCTTCCCCTTCGTTGTTGACTCTCTGCACTATAGCCATGTGACCCTGCGTACCTAACCAATAAACCAACATTTAGCATCTCATTCAACCAATTAAATATTCAAAACAAAACAATAATTAAGGACAGAGAACCTCATAACTTTGTATTTATTTTATTGGTCCTTGGACTGTAAAAATCTGTTATGTTTCTATCGGTTACCTATCCATGTACTGACCATCTTCACTGCTAACATTGGGGATTCATGCAAAACCATAGATATACTGTCTGTATTAAAATAAAACTTACTATACTTGTATATTAAAAGAAAGGCTTGAGTAGGCTCCAGCAACAATCCAATGCTTTGCCCATTTTCAATAAAATAAATTACATATTTTAATAAATGCATACCCGTCATTCGATAAAATTGAACTGGGCCAAATTATCCTAAAAATATACATTTAATTAAAATGAGACCTACGCACCTTCTTTGAAGAGTTTAAAAATACTGTCCAGAGGGGTGTCTTCATAGACAAAGAAACAGTTGTTCTGGTAAAACTCGCACACCGTCTTGATGGGTAAGTTGTCATCTGGGTCCACGAGGGCTAAGTCCTTAATATAGAGTACTGTCACTGTGTTTGTACGCACACCGTCATAGACTGGAATCCTTGAGAAACCTGCCAATAATGCAGTGAGAACATATCAACCACATATATATATATATATATATATATATATTATATAAATATATATTATATATTATATATATATATATACATATATATATACATATAAATATATATAATATATATATATATATATATATATATATATATATATATATATATATATATATATATATATATATATATATATATATATATATATATATATATATATATATAACACACATATATATACATACATATATATATACATAGATTTCAATAAGTAACGAATTATCGTTCTCGTGGGTTAAAGCTCATTCAGGAATTAAATATAACGAAAAGGCTGATTCATTAGCAAAAAATGCCAGTGAAGACGATTCACTTCCAATCAGCTACAAATACTACCCAAAATCGTACTTATTAAAAGCATTGAATGACAGAAGCTTCATCACGTGGAATCAGGAATGGATAAATTCAGAAAGTGGCCAAATTACAAAATTATTTTTTCCTTCAATCAAGAAAAGACAAAAGTTTGGAGTATGGGATTACACGTTTAAACTTACCATGTTCCTGACCGGACATGGTAAATTTAAACATTACTTAAAACGATTCAACTTAACCGAATCTAGCAGTTGCGGATGTGGAAACGACGAACAAACAGTAAACCACTTAATAAATTATTGTCCTCTACTAGATAGAGAAAGATCATTACTAATACAGCAATCAATGACTCTCGGACTTAACTGGCCTCTTCAACATTATCAGTTATTATCAAAAGACCTTAAAACACACTTTATTCAATTTATTGAGGCAATTGATTTAGATAAACTTTGACCAATATAAAATTAATATGATATTATTTATATTAACTTATATTATATTAATATTATATTAATATAATATTATTATTTTTCATTATATACAAAATATCAAACACAAAGAAAACACAAGACATTAAATTTAAAAGAAAAATTTTATTCAGAACATTCAAAATTTTACTGTAGGAAGAAAAGAACAGCCGAAAAAAAAAACATATCTCAAAAAGAACGAAGTAAAGTACAAAAATCTATTGTTTTCAAAAGCATGTAGTATTTATATGGGACATGCTGATAATAAACGGCCTTTAGTAAGGTTACTACTAGAAGGAAAAAAAAAAAAAAAAAAAAAAAAAAATATACATACATACATATATATACATACATACATATACATATATACATACATACATATACATACATACATACACATACATATACATACATACACATACATACATACATATATATATATAATATATATATATATATATATATATATATATATATATATATATATATATATATATATATATATATATATATATATATATGTATATATATAGGCACTTCTTTAGATAGTTTACTCCCTTTTTGGGGAGTACTATACTGTTTTTTTTATTTATGTGACCTTCTTTAGATTGTTACTCCCCTTTGACAGATCAGACTGGTTACTCCCTTTTTTTTGTTACTCCCCTTAGTTTTTATTTTATTACTAATCTTTATATATTTTACCTTATTATAGGCTCTTACCCGGGGATGTAGAAAAGCATTGGGGCTTTTGTTGGGGTTAGAATAGGGGAAAGACAAAGATATGGCATCTTAACTAAGGGAGTAACCATTTAAATAAGGTCTCTGAGTACCTTCTTCAGATGGTTACTTCCCAACAACTCTATGAGGGAGTAACCATTTAAATAAGGTCTCTGAGTAACCTTCTTCAGATGGTTACTCCCCAACAACTCTATGAGGGAGTAACCATTTAAATAAGGTCTCTGAGTAACCTTCTCAGGTACTCCCCAACAACTCTATGTGGGGAGTAACCATTTAAAGGGTCTCTAACCTTCTTCCCCGACAACCTATGAGGGGAGTAACCATTTAAATAAGGTCTCTGAGTAACCTTCTTCAGATGGTTACTCCCCGACAACTCTATGAGGGGAGTAACCATTTAAATAGGTCTCTGAGTAACCTTCTTCAGATGGTTACTCCCAACAACTCTATTGGGAGTAACCATTTAAATAAGGAGTAACCTTCTTCAGATGGTTCTCTATGTGGGGATACCATTTAAGGTCTCTGAGGAACCTTCTTCAGATGGTTACTCCCCAACAACTCTATGAGGGGAGTAACCCTTTTCAGATAGTTACTTCTGTACATCGCTATCTTATACTATATAACTCATGCTCATCTCATGCTCTATAGTTAGATTTGTACCAAGTTATGTACTTTATCCATATTACAATTATTTAATGACATTTGTCATTTAGTTTGACATTTTCATTTCATTTTTAACAAATACCTTAAATCTATTAGTAAAATAATCACAGTTCATTTTTATTTGACCGTGGAAATCTCATTGTGTACGTTTTATCTCAAGTAAAATCGAATTGATATTATAATTATACAAGTGTTTTCAAAGTAAGTAAAACATTAGAATGCCTTTACTTTTATGTTTCTGTAATTCTTTTATTTGTTGTGCTTTTATCAAATATGCTTCTCTGTTGTCTATGTATATTGCTCTTAGTTTTAGGTTTTAGTGTTTTATATTTTTACTGAAACTCTTCATACATAACTTGCACATTATTTATTTATAAATATTTATTACTTTATTATTAATTTAGGTACTTTATTATTCTATAATTATTATTTCTATTTCAATAAATATTTACCTATTTATTTATGATTTTATTACATATTTATTTTATTTCTATACGTTTTTTCCAATATTCCTTTTGTGGTACTTTTATTGAAAAGGTGTCCCTCATGTGTCCATGTATTTTCACATCTTGCCCTATTAAAGGTTGAATATCTCCAATTTATCTATATTAAATTCATTATATCCAATACCTTGTCTATACTGTCGCCCCATGAGTATTTATATGGAAAAAGGACCACTGTTAGAGGATCCCTTTCCTATTAATTTCCCCTTTTCTTTGTTTTAATAAACATTTTGCCCTTCAACCTTTCCTTTTCTTACTTTGTTATAAGGGAGCAAATATCTATATCAAATCCTTGGTTACTCCCTTTTGGGGAGTAACCATCTGGGGGAGTAACTATCTAAAGAAGTATATATATATATAATATATATATATATATATATATATATATATATATTATATATATATATATATATATATATATATATATATATATATATATATATATAGGTGGCTATAACCAGGTATATAGCTTCACACTTGTATCTTTCATACTAACTAATACAACCAGGGCTGAGTTAAATAACAGGACAATCAATTGTATACTAAAGTTACCATGGCAATACAATAAGTCACCAAAATAAATAATTGTTGAATTAGGGATAGCTTTACAATGAAATTAAAATTGTGTACTCAAGAAGACAAAGTAAATATAAAAGTCTGTAAATGCATAAAACACAGAGGGTTCTCTTGCCACTCATATTGTAATACAATATCTCACCAAAAACCACTTGGGTGGTAAAAAAACTCCCTGCCAAGTCTTTGGTCCAAATAAGTTGTGAAATCAACTTATCTGTCCCGCCAAGTCATGTCCATTCTGGACATGACTTGGCGGGACAGATAATGGTTTTTAATGTTTTAAGTGAAGTTGTTAGGTTGGCAATATTTTATGACCTAATTAAAATTGAGAGGCAATCAGGCCCGTAGCCAGGTTGGGGCATCGCCCCTCCTACAAAAAATGTTGCCCCCTCTGACAAAGTAGATTTCAGTGGAATTGCCTAGTAGATGTGTGAATCCTCAGGGATTGCTCCCCTCCCCTACAAGTTTAAGCTGGCTACAGGCCTGAATCATCAGCTTCTTCTCCTTGGAGGCATGCTGGCAGAGTGCATCAAAAGTAACTCACTTGATATTATAATATAAGAGGCAGGAAGAAATTAACCTGATATGATCCATGAGGCAGAAAGTAACTTACCTGATATCATGATATTAGGGGAAAAAAGTAACTTACCTGATTTCATGATATTTGAGACAGTCTGAAAGTCTAAGACAGCGTCTATAGAAAGCATGAAGACATCCTCTATCTTGGTCATGACATCACAAACTTTTTTCTCTGTCAGTTCCAGCACACCTGATATGATGTTTAACTCGTCGGTCTTGATGTTGGATCCTGTGTTCAACTGCAAATATGTATATTTATACTAGACACTGCTCTCTCACTGCAGGTCCAGCTAGACATGAAAAATCCCTGTGCCATGGAGGCTAGTTTGGCACACCTTTTGCCACTGAGGCTGGTATGGCACCCCAAACAGTACCACATAATAAAACAGAGTAATAATAAAACAGTAATAATAAATAAAACAGAGTTATTGCTTGACTCATGAGGTAAGAGTGGGAACCTAAGTATTAGGTTATTGTTGGACACCCCAACATGGACTCACTTCCTGCTCCTCTATAGACCCATTCTGCTCATCAATAGCTTTATTAAGGAACAATATTACCTGTTCTAGAATGAATAATACTGTTTTGTGATGTTAATTGATCTTAGTACCTACTTTTATGTTTGACTGTGCAGTTTTTGGACATAAATCTGTATGCACTGTAATAATAATAATAATTAAAATAATATTGCATTGTTGCTAGGCATTTCTAACAAAGTCTTTTTTACATCATTTCTTTCTGAGTTTTTTTTTCTAATAGTTGAAGAAAATGTTTTCTGTCAACTAAACAGAAAAATATAAAGTTGATACAAAAGAGACAGCAGGGAGATTACCTTGACAAGTTCTTTAAGTCTCTCTCTAGTTAAACTAGCGCCTATTTCTTCACCTAATATCTTATCGAGTATTTTTGATATGGGATAAGACAGCGGAAACGTCAGTCCCATGATCATCTTGGTTATAAGTATAGTCTTAGCTCCGACAGCAAGGCCGTGACGGGAGCATATTGCTTGAGGAGTTATCTCACCAAAGATAACAATGAGTAAGGTCGACGCTACAACAGCCACTATACCAGATGTCAGGTCATCGAGGAGGAGGGTAAACGTAGAGTTGACTAAGACGTTACCCAGTAGGATGCTACACAGCAGGTAATTACCTGTTATACAACAAATATTTCACACAGAATGAGTAAGTCATGCAATGGAAATAGTTTTTTAAGTTTTCGTGTCACATCAATTTGTCAGTCAAATGATATAGAAACAGAGAAGTGGAGCCTGGCAAATTTTATTTGAAATGTTTATGTTTCTAATTTATACTTTATAACCTGTGCAGTAGGTTCACAACTTGCTATTTAATTTGTTTGGATTTTTCAAAAATATTGCACATATGTATCCAAAAGATTATATAATGCATGACACAGCAATATTTATACTCATTTGAAGCTAAGTTTATGCTAATTTTTAGCACATTTTCTTTGACAATTTGAAAAAATGAAGTAACAAGTTGTGACGCTACTGCTCAGGTTATTAAGTAATTCAATTTAGTTTTACCAGTCACAGTCACAGTATTAGTTTTTTATTACTAACACTTACCAGGGTTTGTTTAGTATTTATATCAAGGTAGTTGATGGATTATCAACTCTAATAATTAGAGTTGATGAAGAATTAGCGTGCCCACAGCTCGGTGCAGAGAATATAGCGGGACCATCAAGTAAGAGAAAAACCAAAAATGGTAAGAGCTAAAACCCAACACTAAACTTAAGTTTAGCCAGAAAATGGTCAAAGAAAATCAACTGCCTTTGAAAATGGTTTAATAATTCCAGGCCCCCAGTCTGATTATAGGTAAGATCCCTGTATTAATCATGTCAATCAATACTGATGATCTGCTGAGATCCAAGACTCGATACTGAATATATCCAGCGGGTATTAAAGTTAACAGATTCGTATCAAAGATACCATTATCTATCTGCCAGTCAAAGATGCTAAATCATAGAAAGTTAAAAATGTTACAAACCATGCTGCCTGACTGGTTTAATAGCCTCAGCGTATTTCCTCTCCTGTTCCGTTCCTGTATTAGCTATTATCTTGAGATCAGTCTGATCAAGCGACATGAGACCCAGGTTCAGTCCGGAGAAAAGACTCGAAAAAGTCAGACAGACAAGAATAATCAGGCAGGAAACCCACAGTGGTAAGAACTTTGCGTAGGATTTAATACTCTGGTAGTTGGCGTTACCAAAGTGTGTCCATGTTTTCTCGGTTGAGTTAGCATCCATCTTGTAACACAGGTAGTATCTTGTTCCAGGGACTCCTACCTCAGGGATGTTGATATTAGCCATGACAACATTGTCACGGAAATCGGGTACAACCTATCCATAAGAAAAGCAATAATAATAAAAGTCAAATTGTAAAAAAAATTTTAGGCAGCAAAAAAATTAATAGAAGTGGAATCCATAATAGGAATTAATAGAAAATACCAAAGAACTATAACCAGGCAGCCACGGCTGGCAAGGTCTCATCTTTGGGATCTCAACCCCAACAGGTTTCTTCAGGACTACAGGCAATATAGTGTAGAGTTGATGAGTGTCTTCAACTACTCTGATAGAGCTTCAACTTTACTCTCAGGCCCCACAGCATTAATTCCGGCACTGCAGCAAACAAGAGCACCGTTATAATTTTTGGACTAGTAATATCATGATTTACTTTTATTCCTAGAAGAATCTAATACACACTGCTCCACCCAGATCGAATCTATGAACAGGGAGGGATGGTTACAATCTTTTGCACAAGTGATATGTTTCCATCAAGAAAATTCTGGCGTGGTGGTCCGCATGTCGGGCGAATTTCCTTTAGATGCGTGTTTCCGTGCTTAACAACAATCCCAGTTGGAATAATAATTTATATATTTTTTTACATTATATAAGTTTACAACTACTAAATAAATAATTCCGGCGCGGTGGTCCGCTGTCGGATGAATTTCATTTAGGATGCGTGTTTCCATGCTAAACAACCCATTTCTTGCTTATGCAAGAACCATGCCCATTGCGTGGTTCCGGCTCATGCTTTAGAACCTAAGCAGTTATTTAATTGTCAAGCACTGCTCGTAACTCATTTTGTCTGTATTTTCCAAAGGAAATGTGCAGGGTGGATTTTGCTTTTTCATTTTAAGGTAACTATTGTGTTTTTAGATATTTTTTGCTTGGTTGAGTAGTTCTAATTCTTTAAATTATATTTTTGGTTGTATTTTTTGTTAATTAAATATATTTATTTTTAGGCATGATTATGGCCAGCTTGGCCGAAACGTCGCCACATTAATTTAATTTTTTTATTATCCCGTTCTTGGACTATCAACATTAAAAAAAAAAAAAAAAAAATAATATATATATATATATATATAATATATATATAATATATATATATATATATATATATAATATATATAAAATTCGCCAAACGTATTTTTTCGTCATTAGGGACCTCTGAAACGGATTTGTGTCGTGGTCCGAGGTTTGAATCCCGCCATGACGCCTATCCCAATAAACTGATACGTGAGAAAATTGACTGAGACATGCATGCAGATACCAACCCTGTACGAGGTGTACTAAACAGCCATCAAACCCACTCATATAAGCTGACAAAAGGAAAACGGGGTAAACCTCGGCTTAGTGAGACGGTCTTGAGGTAGCCGGTCTCCCTGGTGCAGGATGCTAAGTAAAAGATTACACCACTCCTGTCTTGTAAAGAACCAAGTACTTCTGATTAAGAATCCTTCAGTATCTCTAACTCAAATCTCTAACCACTGGACCACCCTCTTATATTAGAAAATAATCTTCCTCCCTTATACTATTTCCCCAACTTCTATCACACAAATAAGTAATCTTGAATACAGGACCGCACTCACCAAAACAGGATCACCAGTGGGGAATTCACAATGATCACCTCTGATACCCTTATGATGCGTCAACACGATCCTTGTATTATTGGTGAACCCACTTCCAAAGAGTCTCAGGACGGCAGTAGAACCCATGAGGAGTTCTGGGGTGCCGTCATCTTCATCAGTAAACCAGTGAGACGATGATGATTCCATACGTATCCCAAACAGAGATAGTCCTTCACCATCCAAAACATTATTTCTTAGCAACGGCGCTCGGCTCCCACCTAAAATAAATATAAATAAGTTACACATGGGGCATTGCCTTTAAACATTTTTTTACCAAGTAAACAAGATATACATGGGGCATTGCCTTTAAACATGTTACTACCAAGTAAACAAGACTCTATGAAGTAAAAGGTTTTATTTCGAATGATATAATATCTGTCAATATTCTTACGTAATTCTTAAGGTATGACTTAAAAGATTAATTATGACTATTTTTTTAAAAAAACCCCTTAGTAAAGACCATCTTTGCTGGTCGGTAATCAACAAAAATCACGTGGCTCATTGCTGATTTTGTTTTGAGCCATTTCATTGATACAATTCTAATTCAAGGCAAATGGTAAACGATTTAGTTTCTCATAAAACTTGCTCTATACACGTAATAAATAAATAAATAATAAATAAAACCTTTATTATTTCATTATGAACTATAGCCTTAGCATAAAAACAATAGAAATTCGTCAATTAAATAACATTATGAAACTTATTACTAAAAACAGAGAGCAACACTTACAGAACAAACAAAAATTTTAAAAAACACACTTATATCACAATTATTATTTTAAATTCCTTTGACTAGGTATTCCTTAATACTATAAAATACATTAATGGTAAGTTTTTCTTTAACAAGTTTCTTAAAATCACTTAATTCTAATGCTTTAGTTTGATTATCGAGTCTATTAAATAATTTTATACCTAAATTTGAATGACCAGTCTCGGATTTACTTAATCTATGTTGTTCTATAACTAAATTATTGCTATTAACATGCTTAGTATTATACTTATGACTAGGTTTCCTAAAGCTATTAATGTTAGATTTAATATAAATTAAAGAATGTAAAATAAATAAATTTATCACAGTCATAACACCTAATTGTTTGAATACAGGTTTACAAGTTTTCCTGCTGCTCATATTCATAATTATTCTCAATATTTTCTTCTGTATTAATAATATACTCTCAGTGTTAACATGTCCCCAGAGAAGTATGCCATAACATATCCTACTCTCCACCAATGCTCTGTACACAGTAACCAGCGTGTCTACAGGTAAGTATTTATTTAATTTTCTAAATATAAAAACATTCTTTGATAGTTTTTTCTCTATACTAGTTATATTATCTTTCCATGTAAGTTTTTGATCTATAACTACACCTAGGAAATTAACACTATCTTGCTTACAATTTACTTTTAAGCTTAATACTAATTTCTGTGTTTTCTCGTTATTTATGGAGAAGTTGTTGGCAGTCATCCATTCTTCTATGCATTCCATAGCTTCGTCTCCAGCTTCCCTCAAAATTTGAGCATCCTGGTGCGAATGGATGGTGTTAGTATCATCCGCATACGTGATTAATAATTCTTTGACTATATTTACTTTTTTGTTGCTTTTTGTTTCAGGTTTCTGAGGTTGGTCTCTGGTTGCAGGTGTAATTGGCACTGGTGTATTTTTCCTGCTCTTCATGAACTCTTCCAGATCATTGGTGTCGGTAAGGTAGAGTACGGTTCCTAGATTCGAACCCTGTACTACTCGCCTCGAACTATCTCAATACCAGAGACTTGTCCTTTGAAAACGACATACTGAGGTCTATCTGTAAGATATTCATCTAAGATCCTTAACGCATTACCTTGGATGTTTAATAGTTTACTTTTCTCCAACAATACTGGTTTAGGAACATTATCAAAAGCTTTTGATTGATCAATACATGTTAATAGCACATGTTCTCCCTTCTCGAAGCACTCTATTGTACTTTGTACTAGTTTTAATACTGCTTTCTCAGTAGATCTATTTTTTCGGTAAGCGTACTGTGATTGTGACAATAAACTGTTCTTTTCAAGGTAGTGTACAAGCTGTTCCCTAATCACTATCTCAAGCACTTTACCAAAAATAGGAGCGATACTTATTGGTCTATAATTGCCTGCTTCGTTAATATCACCTTTTTTATAGACTGGGGTTATTTTTGTGATTTTCAGTGCTTGTGGAAAATGTCCTTGTATTAAGCAGTTATTGATAATCCGAGTTAGAGGTTTTATAATTGTTGGATAAATGTTTTTAAGTAAACTATTAGACAGACCATAGTAGTCCTGTGCTTTAGAATTGCTCATATTTTTAATAACTTTTTCAATGTTCTCTTCTGTTACAGGAACTAGGAATAGAATATCTTTATGCGGTAGCTTATGTTGGTAACATTTCCTAGCAATATCCTTTGCTTTATCAAAATCTTTTGTACCTGCATCTGTAATTTTAATAAAATATTTATTAAGAACATCTGGATTTAAAGAACAATTTTCTTGCATTGTTTTCTTATTTACCTTATTAACCTCTTTATTTACCATCTGCCAGACTGTTTTTGATTTATTGGTGGATTCTTCAATTATAACCTTATTGAAGTTGAACCTTGCTTTTTTGAGTTGGTCAATATATTTTTTCTTTTCTTTGATATATCTACCCCAGATTGGTCCATTTTTATCACTTTTGCCAAAGTCATATAGATTTCTAACTAGCTCTCCTTGTTTCTTTTCTTTCTCTGAGTACCAAGGATTTTTAATTCCATTATATCGCCTGTAATTAGATCTTGACTTTTGTATTTGAGATTATACATACTTTAGTACTTCATCAATATTTGGAATACATTTTTGGAATAACTAACAAGTTAGTAAGCTTATTTGAGCTTACTTCCTTATCCCATTTATGAGTTCGTCAACGAAGTCAGTTTTGAGTATTTTACAAAGCCCAGGAACATTTGAAGCACGTTGTTAATAACACAATTAAATAAATGACTTCCTTAAAGTCGTCATAAAAGTGCATTGACAGTAAAAATGTTCACATTTTGTTATAAAGTCAAGTTTTATAACTTTAAGCATGTTGATATCATACTGACAATACTGAGCCATTGCAGAATCTGAGAACTATCCATTAAGTAAAACTAGGTAAGCATATCTAAAAGATGAATACAAGGTCTATCTGCTTTGCATGTATATACAAATAGATGTATGATAAAGGTAATGACATATAAAAAAAAAAACTTGGAAAAAAACAGGTGGTCGTTTATATAAGTTTATAATACCTTGAGAATTAGCTTGCTGCATATGAGCAACACGAGGAGATACAATAACATCAGACTCGTCAATGCTTCGTTTGCGTCTGTCTCTATGTCTAATGCCACGTTGCGTCCGTCTCTTAGCAACGCTATCTATCAATCTGCAACAAACGCACTACTGCTAATATAACCAACAACTCTACATGAAATGCGTAGGTTACAGCGGTTATAGACATGAAGGTGCAGGTCTTCCGCTGGTGGAGGCGTCAATGTAGACGATACCGACGTTTCAACTAAAGACGTAGCAGGGACGAAGAACATTACAGAACGTAAACTGAATCTAAATAAACATGAATAACGGATTTAAATAGTTCTGGAGCGGAGGTCCACCAGCCGAGAGGATTTCCTTTGAAATGCGTGTTTCCTCCCTGAACAAGTAAATTATGATTAAGTTTTCGATGTATAATCATCATAACCTAGCGTTTCTATTCATCCCTCATTTTTGGATAGTTGAGCAAGGAAGCAAGTATTTCAAAGAAACATTGTCCGCACCTACGCACCACAATTATTTTTAGATAACTTGTTCATTATTTGGTATAAATAGTTGCAAAAAATTGTAAAAATCCCAAGTACAACGTACCACGAATTTAGTGGTACGTAAATTGAACCGTTTTCCAGTACGAAGGTGGTAAGCCTCCTAATATTAGCACCCGAGTACCTATTTTGATATTTCCTTGTTGAAAGTAGCTACGTTCTATGTTAAACCTAGCCTTGTTATGGAGAGTTTATTGGTGAGACTAAATGAAGATAATCTGTATGCCCAAGCATATGCTGACGATGGACTTATACTGATCACAGGGAAGTTTCTGTCATCAGTATGTGAACGCATGCAGTATGCTTGTAAAGTATTAGAAAAGTGGTGTAGTGAGGTCGGCCTCTCAATCAACCCAGATAAGACGGGCCTCATGGTATTCACTAGCAAAAGAGACTTAAAAGAAGTAAGGTATCCTAAACTCTTTGGGAAGCATTTAGCCTTGAGGAGTGAAGTCAAATATGTCAGAGTGTCTTTGGATCCTAAATTAAGTTGGAAAATACATGTAGAAAAAATAGTCCATAAAGCGACCTCAATAATGTGGCAATTAAGGAGAATAGTAAGTAAGACGTGGGGGCTTTCGCCACAATTGATGAGATGGATCTACACAGCTATTGTCTGGCCAAAGATCCAATTAGGAGCAATTGTCTGGGGGCCCTCTGTAGAGAAACATTACATAAGGAAAAAATTAGGAAAAGTCCAAAGATTGACATCATTGGGCATTGTGGGCTGTATGAAATCTACTCCTTCAGCTGCCCAGGACGTTATTTTTGGGCACCCCCCTTACATGTCTGGATCAAGAGAATAGCCATGGCTACCTGTCTGAGACTGGAATCTAACAGTCAGTGGAATGATGAAGGCAGGGACTATAGGCATGTCATAATTTCAAAAATAATTGAAAGAGAAATTCGTATCCTAAAAGCAGGGATTCCCAAGCCACCAAATACTCTTAAGCTTAAGCGATCCTTTACCCCTAGGGTTCCTTCAAGAGATGAGTGGAAGTGTGGAGAGCACTCCTTCCCAGAGGGATCTCTCATCTGCTTTACTGACGGCTCGAGGCGAGGATGGAAACTACGGGGTTCGTTGGAGCTGGACTGTATATCAAGGAGTTAGAAGAGAAAAGATATTACCCACTAGTAAATCTAGCAACTGTGTATCAATCCGAGGTCTTTGCTATTTTAAAAACTTCGGAACTTTTGCTAGAAAGGAACATTCAAGATAAAAGCATCTTTATATGCTCAGATAGTCAGGCTGCAATCAAGGCACTAGACTCACCCAGTGTCTCCAGTGCACTGGCAGGAGAATGACAACATCAGCTATAGTTACTTGGGAGAAAAAATAAAGTTACACTGGTTTGGGTCCCTGGTCATTCTGGAGTAGAGGGGAATGAGACCGCTGATGAACTAGCCAGAGAAGGCTCCTCTGAACCCTTCAAGGGACCAGAACCAGCTATAGGACTTACCAGAAGCAAAGTCAACTTCCTTTTAGATGACTGGGCGATGGTGAAAACCAGGGATGCTCTTCAAACCAAAGCTAATTGCAGACAAGCTAGGAAAATGTTGAAGAAAGCCAACAAAGCCATGAGTATATGGGCTCTCTCT
>JACMZG010001870.1:54060702-54110702 GCA_018340805.1 Microvelia longipes | reverse complement strand
CATACTTTTTTAAAAAATCAACTCCAATGATAACATCTATCCAATATCAGCTATTACAGATTTGTGATTAAAAATTTTTCCATCAATAGTGATGTCGGTATTTGCGATGCCAAACATCCCGATTTTTTCGCCACTGGCATTTTTTAATGTCACGCACTCTTTTTCTCTCCCAACTATCCCTGCTTTGTCAGCAAAGCTCCTACTTATGAGAGATAAACACGCCCCGGAATCCACCAACATCTTAGCATGCACTCTATTTATCTCAGCATTAATAAAATTGCTGTGAGTACCTACTTTCCCTTTAACTACTGGGACCAAATAAGGTTCAGCCAACACCTGGTCCTTAGTGTTGGCCGTAGTTAGTTTCCCGCTTGTTTGTTCTTTTTGGGACACCTAGCCTGCACATATCCCCTCTCAAAACAGCCCCAGCAGGTTATATCCCTTCTAATCTGCCTTCTGTAAGGTGCACTACTTTGTTTTCTGTAAGGTGCATTACTAGTCGAAGCCAAAGCTAGATTATTAATAGCCTTAGTTAACTCCACCATCTGCTGTGCTTGGTCATTTAAAGCTTTTTGAATAGGAGAGATAGAAGCAGCTAAGCCACTACTACTAGGCTCTACTACACTAATAGAGTGGCCGCTATTCGCAGATTTATTTAAAGCGTAAGCAGATTCGGCTTCTAAAGCACAAGCTAAAGCAGCATCTAAGGTAGCAGGCTTAGAAAGCATTGTTTGCAAACGGACGGTACTATTAGACAAACCAGATATAAACTGATCTTTTATCAGTTCATCAGCCATATCATGATCAAGAATATCAGGATATGCTTCTTTAAAAAGAGATTTTAATATCCGAGCAAATTGGCCTATCAGTTCACCTTTTTCTTGTTTACGGCGTTTAAAAATCCCCTTTCTCAATGTTCTTTGAGCGGGAGGAATTATATGTCGGGTAAGCTCGTAACAAACAAACTCAAAACTATCCCGCAAATTTTGAGGAATGTTATTAAAACTTTTCAAACTATCGCCTGTCAAACAAATTGCTAAAAATTTAACTTTTGTCTCATCGTCCCATCCGTTTTAGGGCAACATTTTAAAATATTTTACATATTCATTCCAGTTTCCTGAAGTATACTTATCTGGATGAACAATAGGCTTCTGTATTCTTATTTCATTATCATCAGCATCATCAATGTTTCTCAAGTTAGCTTGTCGTCTTCTTGGCATTATCTTAGCACTCACAACACTCACTAGAAAGTTTCACCGCTGCCACCAATTGTAGCGTAATTAATAAAACCAAATAGGCAATACACGAGATTATAATGAATACTAAAATACTTTGACAATTTAAATAATCAATTATAAAAACAATGTCATAAGGATATGACATATATATATATAATATATATATATATATATATATATATATATATATATATATATATATATATATATATATACATACATATATATACAGATAGATAGATATGTGTGTGTGTTTGTATGTGTATATATGTATACAATTAACCCAATGACCTCTACGATATTTGATGGGAAAGAAGTGCTAGAGGGAGCTCTTGTATCTTTCTCCCTGGTTATCTTACTGTTCTCGATAAACAAGACAAAAATGGCTGCCACGAAACTTAATCGAGGAAAGAAGTGTTGGCAAAGCGGAATTGTTGTTGAGTGGCATAAGGTGTTACATCGTGCTCCCTTTAAATTCAAATTAGTCACTGTTTTTGTCGATAGAAAGTATTGAAATTTGCCAAAGTTATTCCATAAATATTTTTTTAATAGAGTGCGAAATTTGATGTAAATATTACGAAGAGGAGAGACACAGCAAGTATCTTACATTTTAATAGTTTTTTCTTGTTTAAAGATATAAACGATAGAAAAGAGATTCGTGGAAGAGGAAAACATTTCTACAGAAGATGGGAACCAATAAGAACTCTTTCAACTCTCTATTTTGATTAATAGTATCAAAGAGTACCATAATATTATTGGTAAAATAAATAGTTCTATTTACCTAGTACTATAATATAACCGTAAAACATTTTCTTTCAATATTGACCGAATTGAAAAGGAATGAATAAACTCTAGTCAGATATATACCGCGCGCACGCGCCTTCATTTTAATATTTACAGTCAGCGCTAATATAAACCGCGAAATAATTCCCCGCGCACATCTATATCTTTATTTAGATTTGTATACATCCCCCCGGTATAAATTAAGCTTTAATTACCCGCGCATATTTAAACTCCACAGATCACGTAGTACAACTTAAACAACAACATGGATGAAACTAAACTTACTCAAATGCTTTCGGGATTCAAAGAGGAAATAAGAAAAGATATTCGCGACTTTCGAGATGAAATATTAATAAAAATAGATGAAATCCAAGCTCGACAAGAATAGAATAGAGCTGAAATAAGCGATCAGGGAAGAAGATTGGATTATTTAGAAAGAGAAGCAACAAGAAATAATCTTCTTATTTATGGAATTAATGAACCAAAATATTATGAGTGGCCAGGTGAACTTGAAAATATAGTCTTAACTTTATTTAATACTCGTACAGATGTAAAAGTCAGCTTACAGGGATCAGATTTGGATTTTGTTACAAGATTTGACTCGAGAAAGAAATTCAACAGACCTATTCAAGTAAGACTGACAACCCTAAGGAAGAAATTACAAATTTTAAGAAATAAGAAACTTTTAAACAGTATTCAAGATAGTATCATAAACATTGAACCAGAATATCCTCCCAAAGTAGTGCAACGTAGGAAAAATTTAATTGATGAAATGAAACAAGCACGAAAACAGGGTAAATACGCAATCATAGTTTATGATAAGTTAATAGTCAAAGATTTTACAATCAATGAACGTCATAACATTAAAAGAACGCTAGATCAAACTACAGACGAAAGCCTAAAAAACAAATAACCATCAAATGAGTCAAAAAGACGACAGACCAATGCATTTATGAATCCTAATACTTGGCCCATCCCAACTAGCAGTAACCCACAAAGTTCAGATAATCTAAATCCACCCTTAACATAAACTAAGATACACCCTTTTTTTAGCAACTTCTCAGAATCTCAATCACAACAATCTCAGAATTTAAGCACAACCACGATTTTAATCATTTTAACAGCCTCCCATTAAACCAACCTAAAGGAACTCAAGAAACAGAAAAAACTAAAGTTCAATGTCAAACCCTGCGTGAAAATAACAAACTAATTGAACTCTTACATGAAACTAAAAATATCAACAGGGACGTCATAGGATTGAGTAAAGTACGACTAGACAATGACGTGCTAGAAAAGTTAGATAACGATATGGAAGCCTATTTTAATGGAGAGGGACCTGTTGGAGGTACAGGATTTTTAATAAACAACAGAAGTAAGAAAAATATAAGGTCCTATAAGTCGTACTCTCACAGAATATCTAAACTTATATGGAACAAAGATCAAGGAGGAGGCAGACTAAAACTCATACAAGTCTATGCACCGACTAGCGCATCAAGCGAAGCAGAATTAGAAACTTTTTACAGTCTGTTACAATTAGCAATGGAGGAAGATACATGTAAATTCACCATAATAATAGGCGATTTTAATGCTAAGGTTGGAAAGAAGCAGGATTGGGATGTGTTAGGTTAATGCGGCTATGGAAAGAGAAATGAACGAGCTACAACAATGGTAGAATTTATGCAAGGGAACAATATGTTCATCATGAATTCTTTCTATAAAAAAGGGGAGCAAAAAATGGACATTGATATCTCCAGATGGTAAATCTAAAAATGAAATAGATTTTGTGACAACAGATAAGAGAAATATAATTCGAGATGTTGAAGTAGATGATAGGCTAAATGTCGGAAGCGATCACAGGCCTCTAAAAACTGTATTAAGAATTAAAAAATTCTGGCGCGGTGGTCCGCATGTCGGGCGAATTTCCACATTTGGGATAGGCGTCATAGCGACTTCCGCTATGACGCCTATCCCATTAGGCGAATTTCCAAAGGAAATTCGCTATAAGGAGATAAATGTGATTTAGATAACTATAGACCTGTTAGCTTATTACCTGTCATGTATAAAGTACTAATGAAGGTCATAACAAAGAGAATCGAAAAGAAATTAGACGAATTTTTAGAAACAGATCAAACTGGCTTCAGAAAAACCCTATCAACCATAGATAACGTCTTTGTGGTTAAGCAAATCATGAGGAAAGCACACGATTTCAAATTTCCCCTCATACTAGTGTTTATAGACTTTATGAAAGCTTTTGATTCTGTCTATAAGAAAAGTATAATTAAAAAGTTTCTTTTTGTGGACTTATATTTGATTGTCGATACCTAATTTTAAAGAAAAATTTAAAACATAAAATAAGATTTAAGGGTTCGCCTTTATGTGTTTGCATATCAGTACGTTCTTAAGAGTATATGATTAAAATATCCATAAAACCCTAAGGCTCGCTTCGCGCGCCTTTATGTGCACTGAAAAAAATGATTGGTAGTGAGAATGCTAGTGGAATTCAGACGAGTGTTAATTATACTTATTATAGAACCAACGCCAGTGGCCTCACGACAAGAACTTGGTAAACTTGTTGGCGATATACCTGTCACTAGTATAATTAGATTGAAAGCAGAAATAGGCGTTAATACTTGTGACAAGTCTTAGAAGCCTATTTCTTCTGTCGATACTAACATAGCATTATTGTAGGCAATAATTATACTTGCTGCTAGTACTACTAGGAATATTATAATACTAGTTATACTTGTAGCAAGTATAATTTTTGTTGTGTTAACTCTCTTATGACTAACTCAAGCAAAGTCTAGTACTGGTACAATTAAGTAAAGGTTGCTGATGGTGAAACTTGTACTTGTGATAAGTACAACTACATTTGCAACAAGTTACATTTGTTAGTACCAAAGCCAATCTATGCCATCCTTAAGAATAGGCATTACTTGTCACAAGTACAACTGTCCTTTGTGTAAACTCGGTTATGACTGACGCATACATAATGTTGTACTGGTAAGAAGTAAATACAGGTTGACGGAGGTAAAAATTGTACTTGTGCTAAGTGTAAGTACATTTGCAACAAGTTTAATTATGATGGTACCAAAACAAATCTGCAATTGCAAGAAGAACAATTATACTCTCGGGCATATCAGCCAAGAATTCTTATACTTGCTAGGAGTACAAGTTTATACTTGTCTTGAGTCTAGTAGAACTGTCACAGGTGTTATTTACTACTTCATTTTAGCTCTTAGTCCTTGCGAAAAATAACAGTTGAGACTGTACCTAGTACAGTAGTACTTCCGTAGAGTAGTTCATTTATTAGCAATACTTGTCCTAGTCTATAATATTCTTGCCCCAAGTTATAATAATACTCTGGCAGTTACAGTAATACTTACTCTGAGTATATATTGCAGTCAGTACAATTCTTTTCTCCTCCTTACAATCCTTACATTGTACTGGCATGAACCTCAATAGAGTTCCACCTTACTTACAGGATAGCTTCTAGCAACGAAACTTATACTTGGTACAAAGATTACTGTAGCCTTGTACACGATCATTGCAAAAAAGGTTTTAAACAAACAACAATACAGATTTCAATTATCAATTAAACAATTGTTTGGACTAACTACATAATTGTTATCCTCAGCAATACCCTAAGATAGGAGATGATAAAGTAGACACAAGTGAACAACTCTGATCACTCAGTGTTGTTCACTTGTGTCTACTTGCACATCTCCTTTCTTAGGGTATTGCTGATGAGGATGACAATTATTTTGAAGAAACAAACAAGCATGCTTGTTTGTTAATATCAACTTTAAGGGAAACATTTAAAACAAGGCGTTAGAAAAGCGATGCATATTTGTGTTCTACTTATTGATACCTACGATTTGATTCCCAACATGATTTTTTCAAAAAATACTTTTTTTGCGCGTGCGCGTATGTGCAATTTTGCAATTGCTAAAATAAACTTTTGAAACCTTTTTTCCGAAGAATTTCTATGGCCCGTAAAGAGCTTTTCCTTTTGGCTTAAGAGAGAGGGGGGGACAAGCATTTTTTGGTGGTTATCGATATTTTTGGCGGGTCTAATAGCCGCCATTTTGAAAAAGCGATGCATATTTATGAGCGAATGTGCGCATTCGCTCATAAATCGACTGATGCGTGAGTGAGATAGTTGGCTATATTTTTCCTGTTGTTGGATAAAATAGTTACACATGTACACCAAATTTCAACTTGGTGGTTCGAAGATTATCTTCGAAACCCTAAAAATTCTGGCGCGGTGGTCCGCATGTCGGGCGAATTTCCTTTGGATGCGTGTTTCCGTGCTTTTTACATTATATAAGTTTACAACTAGTAAATAAATAATTCCGGCGCGGTGGTCGCTGTCGGCGAATTTCATTTAGAATGCGTGTTTCCGTGCTAAACAACCCATTTCTTTATGCAAGAAGCATGCCCATTGCGTGGTTCCGGTTCATGCTTTAGAACCTAAGCAGTTACTCAATTGTCAAGCACTGCTCGTAACTCATTTTGTCTGTATTTTCCAAAGGAAATGCGCATAATCATCCAGTTGTTGTACAAAACTATGCCTCTAAAATTAGAAGTAAGCACTATTATTTGCACTAGTTTAAAGATTAGTTACTTATCTTTAAGCTTAGACAGTTATCTTTAAAGGTTTTAGCGCATTTCCTTTGGAAAATACAGACAAAATGAGTAACGAGCAGTGCTTGACAATTGAGTAACTGCGTAGGTTCTAAAGCATGAACCGGAACCACGCAATGGGCATGGTTCTTGCATAAGCAAGAAATGGTTGTTTAGCACGGAAACACGCATTCTAAATGAAATTCGCCCGACAGCGGACCACCGCGCCGGAATTATTTATTTACTAGTTGTAAACTTATATAATGTAAAAAGCACGGAAACACGCATCCAAAGGAAATTCGCCCGACATGCGGACCACCGCGCCAGAATTATTTTTAGTTGTAAACTTATATTAGGTAAAAAAACGATAAAAAATTATCGACCCTTCCAGGATGTGAACCCAGGTACCCTGAGTTTGAGTGGTCGTATTGACTCCGGACCACTGCATTCAACTCAGAGGCCCAAAAAACATTGAAAAACACCCTACTCGAAATTTAATTTTCAACGACCGTAATGTTGGTTTTCTATATTTTTTGTGGTTTTTGACTTTTTGGTAACTTAAAGTGGTCATATTGTCTTCGGTTTCATTCGATTCAGCGCCCAAAATTACATAGAAAACGACACCCTACTCGACATTTTTTTTTCATCGACCTAAATTTTGGTTATTGGTAATTTACGATGGTTTTTTCGACTTTTTGGTCACTTTGAGTGGTCGTATCGTCTTCGGACCGGTTTCATTCGATTCAGCGTCTCAAAGAATATAAATATTGACCTTTTTCGCGGCAAAAAATATTAACCCTGAATTTTGCCGATTTTTTGAAAATTTCGCTGACTCAGCAAACCGGTTGATGACGTCACAAAACCTGGTTTTCAATAGGGTTCGTGTCCTCCCGAAGGTTGATTTTTGTACCAAGTTTGGTTAAAAAATATTAATCCGTTCGAAAGATCCGAGTGTTTACAAGAAAGTGTCTAGAATATATATATATATATATATATATATATATATTATATATATATATATATATATAATTATATATATATTATATATATATATTATATATATATATATATGTATATATATATACATATATATATATATATATATATATATATATATAAAGTCTCGCGAAACGTATTTTTTCGTCATTAGGGACCACTGAAACGGATTTGTGTCGTGGTCCGAGGTTCGAATTCCGCCACGACGCCTATCCCATTAGCCGAATTTCCAAAGGAAATTCGCTAAAAGCTATAATATCTAGATAATATAATATCTAGAGCTTTTAATCTAACTAGAGGACATTTTGTTGTTTAGTTAAACAACAAGAGAAGAAAGTCTATATGTTCTTACTAGCTATTAAATTTTAGCCAAAATAACACATCCACGGAACTGAAGATTCTCAACCAAGAAACCTCTATGGAATTTCAAGGTCTCGACCTAGAAGCCCTCAAGGAATTTCTCTAAGTTACTTTTTTCTGACTAATTGCTGTTCCTGCCATTAATCATGATAATATGAAACCTTAAGGGAAATAGGTTTTATATTTCATAATGTTGGTTAATATAATTATAAATGTAGAAATGAGGATAAAATCCAACCAATCCAAGTTGATGAGGTAGAGTTTGCGGTAAAAAAGTCTGAAAACAGGAAAATGCGGGGGCTTTAGATCAAATAGTTAATGAGCAAATCAAATGCGGAGGAAAGAGAATAATTGTAGAACCTCCTATTTAATAAAATTTTACAAGAAAAGAAAGTTCCACAATCATGGCTTTATTCTAAACTAATTTTACTTTTCAAAAATGGCGACAAACTAAACATCAAAACCTATCGACCAATAAATTTACTATCTTCTGTGTACAAAGTTTTCATGAAAGTTATTACTAATAGAATTAGCTGTCATCTAGACGAAAATTCAGCAATAGATCAGGTAGGATTCAAACATAATTTCTCCACAAATGACGCTATAATTGTTGCAGATCAATTGATAGATAAAGCCCAAGACTACAAATTCCCTATATGCTTCTGCTTTACAGATTTTGAAAAGGCCTTTGACAGTCTTTATACAGATTGCATAATTGACAGCTTGGAAGAAAACATGGTTGAGAGAGATTATATAGAGATATTAGAAGAAGTCTATAGAATGCTGAAATGAAAATAGAATTAGGAGATCTGTGATCTGAGAATAAATAGGGGGCTGAGACAGGGTGATATCCCGTCAGCCAAAATCTATGCAGCTGTCTTTGAGAAAGCCTTCAAAAACCTGAATTGGGAGTCTTACGGTATTCTAATTAATGGTATATCTCTAAATCGAATTAAATTTGCCGACGATGTATTTCTGGTCGGAAAATCGAAGGAAGAAATCCGTCAAATGCTGCATGATTTGATTAAAGAAACAAAAAAGTTAGGTCTCAAAATAAATGTTGACAAAACAAAGATAATGACCAGGATCCAGAAGAAATCATAATCCAAGGCAAGAGTATTGAAGAGGTCTATGAATTTATTTATCTTGGAAAGCTTTTAGCAAAAAAGAAAGGAATGGTGAAAGAAATAAACAGAAGAATAGGCATGTCATGGAAGGCTTACAACCGTTATAGAACACTCTATCGTTCAGAAGTTAAAGTAGAGAAGAAAAGAAAACTCTGGGAGAGTGTTGTCAAACCAGTTCTTCTATGCGGCTGTGAAACGTGGACGCTAACAAGGAAAAACATCAACAAACTACGTGTATCGGTACGAATACGATGGGCGGGGCATTTCAAAGAGTAAAGGACGAAAGATGGAGCAGACTTATTTTGGATTGGTACCCAAGAAATTTAAAAAGAAATAAAGGTCGTCCATCCTTAAAATGGGACAATGAAATGAGGCAATGCTGTAACGGCGTAAAATGGAAAAGAACGGCTTTAGACAGAATTGAGTGGAAAAGGCTGCGTCAAAATATATTGAAAAATTCCTACCCTTAGAATAAAAAAAACAAAACAAATAATAGTTATTTATGCACCTTGTGAATAATGACCCCCATTATAACCCTGGTCACTGTAATGATTCCTAAGGCTGAAAGCCGAAGGAATCATGGTCTATAAATCCCGAGGGGCAAGCAGAGGGAATTATTTATTTTAATCCCGAGGCTTTAGCCGAGGGATTAATTACAATTAGCTCCCGAGGCTTGCCGAGGGAGATAATTTGACGAGGGTTATAATAAGGCATTATTCACGTGGTGCATAAAAAATTTTATCTCCAGAAGGAAAAACAATATATATGAAACAAAAAAAACTGTATTTGTTCATATATAGAATCAGTGAAACATAATTATACTATTTTATGCAAAATTAAAAATACATTGTATAATATATTATACATACAACATAACCACATACATTCATAACAAACAAATATCATAATAAACAAAAATATATAAATACCTAAATGCTCTATTAGTAAAATAAACAGTATTTGCTTCGTCATCTATACAAGACGGTTGAGGATTATCGGGGATATCGGGAAACAATTCATCTATGTCGTTTACTATCATTTTACTATCACTTTCCATCGTAAACAACCGCACTAAATCCTTTTATGATAAATATAACAGGAATATTACTTGAAAGATAAGAAAAGCTTAGTATTTAGGTATTTATCGTCAAAACAGATTTGATAAAGAAATTATTTGTTTACAGACTTAGAATAATACTATATATAGAAGGAGCACTACTGATAACACGAAAGGCGGTTCACTGGTGCAACTAAGTAATGCTGCCACCCTAACAATATACAATTTTCTAAAAAAAAGTTGGCAATACTTCCAGTTGCTGAATTATTATGTTTTATTACTAATTAATGATTGATTATTCATAAAATACTAATATAAATATCGGTGCATTACAATATTTTAAGCATTTTAAATTGTAGTTTAACGTATTTATTAAAATTATATACAAATAGTAGTCCTCGTCA
Organism: Microvelia longipes; assembly: GCA_018340805.1. NCBI lineage: Eukaryota > Metazoa > Arthropoda > Insecta > Hemiptera > Veliidae > Microvelia > Microvelia longipes. The sequence goes on along the minus strand of JACMZG010001870.1, from coordinate 54,100,114 downwards.
ACTAAATGTAGATTCTTGTATTCCGCCACCCTTTTGCCATCTAAGACCAGTTTTATTAAATACTCTGCAGGTGTTTTAAGTTATTATATTTGTTCTTTCAATCTTTCTTCATTAATAGATATTTATGACAAATATTTAAAATAATGTTTTGTTGTCAGGTTGGCAGCATTACTTAGTTGCACCAGTCAACCGGCTTTCGTGTTATCAGTAGAATTACATTGTGTTTACGGAACTGTGCTCCTTCTATATATAGTATTATTCTAAGTTTACAGACAGCTGGGATTTATTTAATGAATCAGTGCTGCCAACATAACTTTGTTTACTCAAAATTCTTTATATAGATTTTTGAATCTGTAATTTAAACTACTCAATAATTAATTTGGCTAAGCTGGATTATAACCCGGCGGGAAATAATAAATTATTATTTCCCGCCGGGTTACATAAAAACAAGCCCCGAAATGTTTTGATAATTACCCTTCTGGAGATAAAATATTATATTAGAGTTGTGTTCAAGAACAAATTTATTTATTTTATGTATTATAAAGTAAATAAATATTAGCATCATTGTAGAGCACTAAATATCAAATGCTCTCTTTTATTTTACTACTTCTTTGCATGTTTCTTTTAATCTTATTAGTTTTTCTTTGCATGATTTTCACTATTTTTTTTGCATCATTTTTTTGAGTTAGTTAATATTAGTATTCTATTTTAAAATTAAAAAGGTTATATTTACCGCAAGTTGAAGAAGCAATCGAAGAATCAGCTACCGTCGATCGCTATCTTCAGAGGGCTCGTCGTGCTCATTGAGACTAGAAGTTAATCACTGATTCAACTTTATTAGTTGAGAGCTCGAGTGTTGCCCCGCCTGCTGATGATGGCGTTATGCCGAAACCGGTCCAGGGATATTTATATCCAACAGCAAGTATCGACGGTAGCTGATTCTTCGATTATTCTATTTTATTATCAAATTATTTTATTATCAAATTATTTTATTATGTTCTTTAAAATTAAAAAAAAAAATTATAATAATAATCGTTATTGTATATAAAACATTAAAAAAACTTATGTGACAAGTAAAAGCAAATTCCAAACCTCAGCGAAACGCTGATTTAATCTTAATATTATGTAATTTTAGCGAATTTTCATTTTGAAAATGACGCTTATGAGGTTGTTCGGATGACGGAAGTTGAGGGTGGGAGTGAGCGGAATCGGTTCCTATTGGCTTCCTGATAACAAAAAATATGTCCCAAAAATGTTTATATATATATGCATATATATATATATATATATATATATATATATATATATATATATATATATATATATGTAAAAGTTTCTACCCTTTCGTATGGCGAACGAACACTCTTGAAGGCGTTCTCAAATTGAAACGAAACTTAGCAAATCGCGAGGTGTCGAGGAGGTTACGAGGCCTATTGTTTATAAAAACATTATGACGTCATCAATCAAAGTTATGACGTCATGAAAAAAATGTTTGAAACTTGAAATGGCTTTTAAACAAGGTACTTCGTGTTTAAGTAGACGGCTAGCTGAATCGATTAAGACCAATTTCGAACCATCACAAATGGCGCAACGGTATATACATATATATATATTATATATATATATATATATATATATATATATATATTATATATATATATATATATATATATATATATATATATATAATCTTGTATATATGTATACGTCTAGGTCAAAGACTCGTACGATATATCTTGGGTTCAGTAGTGTTAGAGGGTGGGGATATAGTATAAAAGAGGGCTCTACCTCTTGCTCCATCCTGGTAAGCCTACTGTCCCAGAGAGATAGGACAAAAATGGCTTCCACTGATCCACGCCGAGCTAAGCAGGCCTGTAAAGAGGAAAAACCTCGAAGTAGTCTTTATATAGTCGAAGTCATTCTAAAACGATTGCGACTGGTTTCTCAGCTCAATCGGACAATCCTAAGTGACGAAAACGGTATTTTTATTTTAAAAAATCATATATATTTTTTTCAACCTAAAGATTATACTCAAATAAACAATTTGATTACGAAAAAAACTTGACATTTTTCTTTAAATTGTATAAAAAATCATAAATGTATGTAAGAGTTTACTCTTTTGTATGGTGAACGATAACTAAAACTGATGAAAGATGAAACTATAATCTTTTCTTACAGGTATACGCCTAGATCCAATGACCTCTACGATATCTGTTAAGTTCAGTAGTGCTAGATGATAGGAAGGTAGTATAGAAGAAGGGCCCCTACCTCTTGTTCCGCCATTATTAGCGTACTGTCCCAGACAGACAGGACAAAAATGGATCCCACGAAATTATGGCGAAATTGGAAACGGATTCTGATCAGTAGGACCATCGTGAGTAGCGTTATTGGCCGATAACTTAATTATGACGTCATTACCAAGAAATAAAAAAGTTTTCTTTTGGTATACAGTGGGTTTATGATAATTGGTCAACGCTACATATATCTTATTGTACATACGTAGACGTCGACGGGCCATATCGACGACAGAAATTCGCTAGATACATGGCAAAATGATATGTATAAAAATAAATACTAAAATAACAACTTCGTGAACTTAAACAGGATATAGCTAGACGACAAAAATTCGCTAAATACATGGCAAAATGTCATGTAATTTAGCGTAAATTAACAGCAAATAATATTAAACAACGTGGTCGTGAAACGTCCGCAAGGAAGCCCCCGGGCTGCGTAGTGGCCCGAGTGACCAAGGCTGCGTAGAGGCTATGGGTCAAAGGCCCTTATATTTCAAGACTTATTTCTGACATTGATAGCAAAATGTAAAACTCCTCGCAGAGGTGATTATTCCCTAAGCCCTAAAGAACACTGATGTTAAATAAGTTGAATAGCATCATATCAAAATAGTGATGCAGGGGTTCCCAAAACTGCATCTAAAGGGGCCATCTACTATCCAAATAAATTTTAGCGTACCTTGTCCAGGTTTGAGTATAAAACATATCTTTTTTGATGTGCCCCATTGCGGTTTAAGCATATTCAGTAATTATTTATAGTTATAATTATATAAAATCAGGTTTTTTTAGTTAACAAACAATGCAAAGCGAAGCGAGCTAAAGAAAATTTTGCTCATTTCAAGATGAATATTTTTCTAAATTTAATTTTTTTTTCTTAAAAAGTTGGAATATAGTAAAAAAAATTGCCAGCGTCGCCTAAGTTTGAGAGAGCCTTGTTTCTGCAAGTATTAAGAACTTATTTCATTGCATGCAAATATTGTAATTATTTAGTTGATAGCACTATATTTATGTTAAATTTTGTAATTGAAAAGGTAATTCATAAACTACCATACTTATAAATAATCTATTTATTCATAATATTTAATTTGATTTATTAACCTAATATTTATGATTAAAGTATCTTTGTTCTAATAAATATTAATCTTAACTCTTAAGTATTGAGGAAACCTTGGCTGCCTAGCTATACCTCATCTTAAATATTACTATCTTAAATTTATCTCACCTATTACCATGATTTATGCCCTATCAGCTAAATTGCATAAGCACCTAATACGAGACTATATAATCCTTTATTTACAACTATATCTATTTACATATATCTCTGCGGGGTTCCTCACTTATTGTTAATTTTAAGATTGTACTTATTGAATGCATGAATTGCTCGCTTGCTAATAATATTTAATCTTATTCATCTTGTATTTACTAACGCTTAATTATATTAATGCTAAATCTAACATTTATTATGTATGTATATTATTAATATATCTACCTGGTCAAATTGTGACATTATTATTAAGCCCACCCCCACTAAGTAGCCAACTGAGTTGTCATTTATAATGCTTGTTTCCGTGCTTAACAACCCATTTATTGCTTAAGGTTCAGGGTCTTGCTTTAGAACCTAAGCAGTTACTCAATTGTAAAGCACTGCTCATAACTCATTATGTCTGTATTTTTCAAATGAAATCCGCTAAACCCTCAAAAGACTAAGCTTATAGATAAGTAATTAAGCTTTAAACTAGTGCAAATAAAAGTGCGTACTGCTAACTTCGGAGGCATAGTTTTGTATAACCATTGGATAATTGTGCGCATTTCCTTTAAAAAGTAAAGACAAAATGAGTTACGAGCAGTGCTTGACAATTGAGTAACTGTTTAGTTTCTAATGCATGAACCGGAACCTTATGCAAGAAATTGGTTGTTAAGCACGGAAACACGCTTTCAAAATGAAATTCGCTCGACAGCGAACAACAGCGCCAAAATTACTTAGTAGTTAAAAACTTATATAATGTAAAAAACTATAAAAAATACAATTCCAACCAGGATTGTTGTTAAGCACGGAATCGTGCAACCAAAAGGAAATTCGCCCGACATGCGGATTACCGCGCCAAAGTTTTTTTGAAACGAGTAGTTTTTCGTCATAATCGGATAAATACAACTAAAGATATGACATTTGTTAAATTGCCAAAAAATTGCACAAAAAGCCAATATTTTTTTACGAAATTAGCCGTCTTTGCACGAATTAACAATTTGTCTAGTGTTTTTGAAAGAGCCATAACTTTGGCTGAAGTTATCCCGTTTTGTTGATGAAACACTCGTTTTATAGAACATTTGATCAACTTTAAAAAATGTTCTCTTCATGTTATTAACACGACCCACAGCACAGGGAACCACTTATTCCAAGAAAACTGGAAGTTATGAGATTTAATAAAATGTTGAGCATGCGCAATCAAATGAAGGGCTCTACTCTAGACAGGCAGACTATGTTTTTTCTTCATAACTAAAGGTATACTTTCAGAAAAGTTTGGTTCGAAGTAATACAAAATAAGTCACATTTTATCAGGTGCGGCTCTTGGACTATATAAGACAGTATTCTACCCCCCTTAGCCAGATACTCAACGAGATGACAAGTGCTACTGACAAGCAACTCAGTAGAGTGGTAACACTGATAGAAGGCTGTATAACACACCCTACCCTATCACGACATTTGTATGTACAATGTTCTTATCACATGACAATATGTATTATGCTGCCATTCATAAATTCAATTAATTTCTTGTCATTAACGAGAATACAAAGAGGTTGCAAGTTGTGGCACAATACTTCATGCTGAGTCATCTCTTCCAATATCTGGCCGCAAAATCACTAACCTCACATCACATATCAACTCTTAGCGAATTAAAAAACATCTAGCAAAGGGACCGCAATTCGCTTCAACTCTGTTTGAAAATTTGTGCTTTTTTGCTAATTTATCCATACTTGGCTTAAGTTTTTGGTATATTTTTTAGACAATTAAGTATTACCGAAAACATAATATTCAATTATTTCAAAATTTTAAAGAAAATGCGCATATTTATCATATAGATTGATTAAACACTGCACGGCACATTTATCCCCCTTTATTTGAAGCTCAGCTAATGTTAAGCATTTAAAAAACAAGTTGTGACGCTACTCATCAGATTATAAAAAATATACCGAAAAATACGGCAAAAAATTGATGATTAAGAAAGCAAGCATATTCAGAGACAATATGCTAAAAAAGAGCTCATGAATTGTGGGATCATAAATTAAGAATTTTCTTACTAATCAAGAATTATATATAATATATATATATATATATATATATATATATATATATATATATATATATATATATATATATATATATATATATATATATATATATATATATATTTATATATATTATATATATATATATATATATATATATATATATATATATATATATCTATATATATATATATATATATATATTATATATATATATATATATATATATATATATTATATATATATATATATATATATATATATATATATATAATATATATATATATATATATCCGTTTCGGGTGCGCTGGTCATAGAGATGTTAAGGCTAAATTTTTTGATTTTGTAGTTAGGTATAGGGATTTTTTTGTTCTTTAAAGTATCAAAAATAAAGAAGATTAGTGAAAACCGCATCCAAATCGGGAAATTTTTCACCGAGCTATGATGAAATATTTATATATATATATATATATATATATATATAATATATATATATATATATATATATATATATATATATATATATATATATATATATATATATATATATATATATATTATATATATATATATATATATATATATATATTAATAAAGTCTCACGAAACGTATGTTTTCGTCATTAGGCACCTCTGAAACGGATTTGTGTCGTGGTTTGAGGTTCGACTTCCGTCATTACGCCTATCCCATTAGCAAATTTTATTCCCAATGGAAATTCGCTAAAAATAAAAAAAATAAAAAAATATATATAAATAATAAATAAAGAAAAGAAAATAATCAATAAATAAATAAAAAATAAATAAAAAAATAATTAAAATAAATAAATAAATAAAAAAATTAATTCTATATACAAAATACTCCTAAAAAAGGGGAAGCCACTATCTCTGATTGATACCAGGAGGAAGTCGAGATTTTGTTACATATTGGTAAGCGAGCTCCACATTCCTTCTGTCACAATCAGAGGAAGGAGACGAAGTTGGCGGACAGTTAAACAAAAATTAAAATCACTGTTATGATACCTAGCATGTATGGCAACAACAAGAGTGACAGGGTTGTGATTAACCGAATTACGATGGTTGTTCATGCGTAAGGAAAGGAGGGTTTTAGTTTCACCGACATAAAAAGTGTTACATTGAGTGCACTCTAAAACATAGACTAAATTGGAAGATGTGCACGTAGTGGAAGAAGTAATGGAGTATGATATATTAGTAACAAGACTGGTTAACGAGGTAGAAGGATTAAGAATAGGGCAGGTTTTACAAGGTTGGGGAACACGTCTATTACAGGGATGTATACCAGGAGGATCGTTGTTATTATTGGAATAGGATGAAGGAGATTTGGTGTGGACAAAAAGGTTACGGAGGTTAGGAGGACGACGAAAGGCAACCAACAGAGGTTTAGGAAGTAGATCACGTGTGAGAGGGGAGATTTCCAGGATAGGGAAGGAAGTTCTTAGGACGTTGTTTCATTTGTGAAGACCAGGGAAAAAGGTGGTGGTTAAACTAGTTCTTGAATTATTGGTGGTATTATCAGGGGGAGGACGGGGATATATAGGTTTATTAAGTTGCTTATCAATTAGAGATTCAGGATATCCGCGTCGCACGAGGGCTTGAGATAAATTTTGATTAAATTTCTCCCTTTCGATCAGAACAGATTCTTTTGCCTCTAACTGAAAGAGAATATGGAAGGGATTGTTTGGTGTGATAAGGATGACAGAAAGAGTAATGAAGGTATTGTTGATGAATTGTGGGCTTGATATGTACTGAAGTTTGGAGAGAACCCTTAGAGAGGTTAATATCCACATCAAGGAAAGTAGCAGAGCTATCAGAAGAAGACCATGTAAACTTCACACTGTACCAGGTGTTGAGGTCTGAAAGAAAAGATGCTAATAGCTCAGGGCCGTGCGTCCAAATCATGAAAGTATCATCGATAAAATGGCGCCAGTGAAGAGGTTTGGAGGGTTGTCTTAATAGGAAATCTTCTTCAAGTTTTCCCATAAAGAGGTTACTGTAAGATGGAGAGAATTTAGAACCCATCGCCGTACCTTTGATATGTAAGTAGAAGTCATCCTCAAAACGAAAAACATTACGTGTAGCACGCATCTGTATCGTTTGATAGTAACGATAGCGTTCGGTAGTGTATAGTTTTACCACCACACCGCATTGCAGTCTCACTACTTTAGCAACGCACATCAACCCAACCCTTTTCTACCGCCAGTACGTGCTATACTCCTGACGAAGCCGGGCGAAAGCTAGAGCTACTAAACCTTTCCTTCTATATTTTTAACCACTTGTAAGTTATTTTAATTGTTGTTTATAATCTTATGATTTGTTTTTCAATTTTCTTATTGTTTGTTTTATATATTTATATATACAGGGTGTTTCATATAAAGTGTCCACCAGAAAAGGAGGTGATAGTACTTCTCAAAAGGAACAAAAAATGTCCTGTAATATAAACCTCGATCTCCAACCGTTTTCCCACAAGGTTAAATTTAATATTTTAAAAAAATATTTGACCTCACATCATAAAATTGTTAATAGGGTTTTAACTGCTCAAGCTAGAAAGGCGAAATTGATTTCATTAGAAAGCTGAGTAAATTTCCTAAAGGACAAACTACTAACTATGTCAAATATTTTGGAACTACTGCCCTAAAATTTGCATGAAAAATGATTTTCTGAAAAAAAATGAACTTTATGGAATTCTTATAGTAGGGCATTAGAGGAAGTAAGAAATGAGCAAAAGATCAGCCAAGAACGGAAAAAACTTCTCTTATAATTGCCCTTTAAGAAAATTTAAATATTTTTATACATTCAATAGTTAAAATTTTTAGCCATTCGTTTTTCCTAGAAGTTGGAAAAACTGATATTTTTTGGCATTTATGCATATGTCTACCATGTTAATTACATGGTACATAAAAAAATTAAAAATCTCTAAAGCATGAGAAAATAGTGGTTTTAGAGAAAAATGTGTAAGAACAAAGTAGGTTTATTTTACCTCCTAGAGTCTAAAAATCGTATTATTAAATTACTTTCGAAAATAAAATATTTTGTTAAAATAACAAATTATTTTCATTTTTATACGACAAAAATGATCAGTTTTTGCAACTTCTAGCAACAATAGCTTACATTTTTGACTATTGAATGTATGAAAATATTTAGATTTTCTTAAGGAGCAATCATATATATATATATATATATATATATATATATATATATATATATATATATATATATATATATATATTATATATATATATATATTATATTATATTATATATATATATATTATATATATATATATATTATATATATATTTATATATTATATATTATATATTATTATATATATATATATATATATATATATATATATATATATATATATATATATATATATATATATATATATATATATATATATATAATATTAAACATATATACAATATGACCGTATAGAAGAGAAATATGGAATAGATAATGTGTTAATATAAGGTTTCACAGCTGGAAATCGATAACAAAACTGCAGTCCGTGCTTGCAAGACTTGGCTCAATTCTTGTCAACAAATCTGACACATGGTCCCTGTTATCACTTATTATCACACAATTATATTATGCATTCCTTGTCAAAAGAAGAGAACACGATGAAAACATTATTAACTTATCACTTTTGATAAGAATCTTACTAAAAACAAATTGATCAAAAAAAGAACATGGTACCTGAGGGATAGACGAAGGGTTGCAGCCTCTCCTTGGTGAATATATTCACTACGTTCTGTCCTATAGACCGATTTTACACAAATATATAAATGGTTAAAATCACTAAAATTTTCATAAATAAAACTTAAGTTAACAACGCAAGCACTCGAAGTAACGTTAACAAAACTATAATTAATATCGCCCACAACGTTATTGTGACAATCTAAATTATTATCTAATTTATCTCGTGTAAATTTCAATTTCATACTCGGCTGGAAGTTGAAACCCTCCAGCCTTGCTATAATACTAGTCCTTACACCATCTTCACTGTTTGTTTGATTTAAAATATTAACACTTCGAATTACAACAGCACTATTTAAAATCATACTCTGACAAAATGATAAACGAAACAAAAAACAAATAAATAAAAGAGCGACGAAGTATGGGGGCCACCCGCCCGCCATGATAGACGAAAATCAACTGTGTGATAACTTGCTTAACTATCGATTATTTATATACTATCGATATTCACGCCCGCCTTTGTCCCCACTCTTGTTCACCATCTTTTTCCCTAATCCGTTTAGATTTACTCGTATATTTTGCCAAAAATTAATTTAAATATTTCTTTTAGTATTTCTAACAATAACTATTTTAGTATATATCAGAAGTTAATATTACCAAAATAAAAATCCCTAAGTAGAGAGGAAGGGGTTAAATTTAAATCTTAGTTTAGGGCCGTTTGTTTAATTAAACAAAAATGACAACACTTTTTGTTTACAAAAGGTTAAACAACGGTTATTAATGCAGGTTAATTTACTAATTTCAAGACGTTAGGGTACGACGAACTATAGTTTTAGTCTGTTTCTCTTTTTTAAGTTCATACATAAACTTAGTTCATGCATATTATTATGTGTTATTATCTTGTTAATGTTATGTGTAGTTATTATGTGTTCAAAGAATAATAATAAAGTAGATCATTTAGCTTATTTTGAAATAATTCTTTTCAAATTTGGATGTTAGAGATCGCAGTAGCTTGACGATTACAGTGTATCTACATAGTGTTAGCCCATGTCGATGCAATAACCTCAAGCCTTGGTTAAGTTAATGATAATTATATCAGGCATTCGGGTTATTTATCGGTGATTGTATTTAATATGAGGTATGGTCAGTTAGTTATGGGACCGGCCGGAAGCGGCAAGTCCACGTACTGCAGCGCGGTAGTGCAGCACGCTGCGGCCCAAAACAAAGTCATAGACGTTGTTAACTTAGATCCAGCCGCCGAGTATTTCGATTACGAACCCCTTGCTGACGTCAGAGAGTTAATCCATGTAGACGATGCTATGGAGGACCAGGGGCTGAAATTCGGTCCTAACGGGGGGTTAGTGTTCTGTATGGAGTATTTGCTCGAGAACTCTGACTGGCTCAGGGAGCAGCTCGGTGACACCGATGATGACTATGTTCTCTTTGATTGCCCTGGTAAGTTGCATAGACTGATTATAAACTTTGGGGGTAAATATTTGATTTTTTCCTTGTGGAAGTATTTCTAACAATGGAAATGGGCTTTTCCACATAGCGCAACTACAACTATTGACTGATTTTTGTACCGAGTTGGCTTGTTTTGCCCTCCAAACAATACAATGCAGAGCGAGCTTGTTTTTCTTTATCAGTTCCGCTTATTGCTAATAAGTCCTGTTAGCCTGAGGTGCTACATGTTATCAAAGCTACTACTAGTTTTTACCAAAAGTGCTAATATTAGAGTGGAGGATAACTCGATAGCCCTCTTTTTCCTAAGTCACTTACACTTATATTTAACAACACCTAGGTAAGTTAGATCGAAACAAATTAAATTTGACTCTATAGTATCAATGTGTATATAGTATTTTATATATATATTTATAAAATATAATATATATATATATATATATATATATATATATATATATATATATATATATATATATATGTATAATACATGTTTACACATGTATAATATGATACAGGCCAGATAGAGCTGTACACTCACATGGACACTGTCAGGAGGCTGGTGGAGCAACTCAAGTCATGGAATTTCAACCTGTGTGCTGTGTTCCTCGTAGACTCCCAGTTCATGGTAGACGGAGCTAAGTTCCTCAGTGGCACCATGGCTGCCCTGTCGGTCATGGTCAACCTTGAGTTGCCACATGTTAATATTCTGTCAAAACTCGATCTGCTTAGTAAGTCTGCTAGGAAAAGATTGGACCAGTTCTTGGATCCCGACCCTGTGAGTATTGTTCATATCTTAGCCTTCAATTAAATATGCCCTGGCAAAATTATTTGTAAAATATATTTGATAGAGTTATTATGGGCAAATGTAACTTAAATTGCTTACCATTAGAAGATTTTCTAAAAATTTAAACAAACCTGTAATAATTCTATAGTGTAACACATGGGTAAAATCAGTTGACAGCTTGGGGAAAATAGTGTTAAGGAACCAATGAGGTTGGTCCAATTTGAAATGGTGGGCGTGGTTTAACATGAGGAATAACCCCATTGGCTCCCTAGCATTATTTTCCCACACTTTCAACTGATTATAGCCGTGTTACACACTATAGCTAACAATGATGACAATTATCTACATGTGATAAATGTATTTGGCTATTTACTCTGCTACCAACCTTAGTCTTGAAAAACTAAACAAAAATCTCTCCACAAAAATTGTATTCTGATTGCTCGATCATCATCAGTGCCTAATCAACATAGAATAACAAGACTGTGCAGGTTTACGCAGGCCAGCCGGAGTTAAAAACTGAGCATGTATGGAGGCCTTATTACTCTTCTTAGCCACAGAAATCATACAACATACCAATCTGGAAGGAAGAAACTTTACAGGAGTTTTTGACAAGGTTCTCCAATGTTCGAAAATTAACACATTGCCTGCCAACAGGCAAATGATGACTCAGGTTCAGTGGGAATTCCCACTGTGCTGCAAGAATTTTTATTTTTCCATGGATTAAGTTGTCACTATTAATTGTAAGTATATTTTTTAGAAAGGAAATGCTCTTTTATAGTATTATTATTCTAAAGCAATATTTAATTTTTCTAGGAGCACCTGTTGAATGAGGAAGAAGGGAGTGTCTGGAGTATTAAGTACCGGCACCTCTCAGAAGCCATTGGGAGACTCATAGATGACTACAGTCTTGTTAGGTTTTGCCCTCTTAATATTAACAACGATGAGAACTTATCAGATCTGCTGATAACTATAGATAATATCATACAGTATGGAGAGGATGCTGATGTCAAGACAAGGGACTTTGATCACGAGTACGGGGATGATGACAACCCTCTAGATGATTAGTTGAGATAGGTTCAGTTAATTAATTGAAAACTGTATGAATTGTGATTAGTTTTTACTCAGTCTTATGTTAATGTGCAGCTCATATCCAAGCATAAGAAATGACTTCAACAAATATTTAATGTGATACATAATGCTTATAAAGCATCATTATAATTTGTGCTTGTGTGCCACAAAATTTATTGTTTAGTTTTAATTTTATAAAAAAATTATTGTTTAGTATGTATGGCAACTTTGTCAGCAATCTATAAATATATATAGAAAATAAATTGAAAATTATGGTTGCTTATAACTCAAAAACTACTTAAAGGATCTTGAATAAAGTTTAAACTTGGACTAATCATGTATTAGGGGTCATAAACTATGCCAGATCTTGATCGGTAATAACAGGGAATTAGTGTAAAAATTATTTTTTTGATGGCATACAATTTGGAGTATAATTGATATATCTTGACTAAACTTTAAACTTAGAATGCTCATAGGTCTGAGTAGGCATCTTTTAAGTCATCAGGAACCGTTCGAAAATAATATGTGTTGAGTGCTTACAGATTTGAATCTAATTGAAGGATCTTGACTAAACTCAACACTTAGACAACTCATTGGTCATATTGAACTCATTATATGTCTCAACAAAATTCCTTCACAAATAACAATAGGGAATTAGTGTAAAAAAAATAAGTTTCAGATGCTTAAATATCAGAATCTAAATTATGCATCTTAACTAAACTTTAAACTTAGTCTGCTCGAGGTCAAAATGAACATATTTTATGACTCATCGAAATTCGTTCTTAAATAACCATAAAAATTTGAGTCTTATATCTTGACTAAACTTTAAACTTGAAATCCTCATAGGTCATCGAGATCTTCTCTAAAATTATTATGGGGCTTAGTGTAAAAATGTTCGAAGCTTAAACATTTTGAACATTCAACAACAGATTGAATCTAAATAATTGATCTTGTCCTAACTTTCAATTACACCACTCACTGTTCACAATGAACACTATTTGAGTCTGAAATAATACTATTCCGTGTTCTAAAATAATAAGGGTTTAGTAAATTCTTCAACTCATGGCCTATTTTGTTGAGAATATTGTTTTTAGCGAATTTTCATATTGAAAATGACGCTTATGAGGTTGTTCGGATGACGGAAGTTGAGGGTGGGAGTGAGTGGAATCGGTTCCTATTGGCTTCCTGATAACAAAAATATATGTCCGAAAAAAGTTGATATATATATGTATGTATATATATATATATTATATATATATATATATATATATATATATATATATATATATTATATATATATATATATATATATATATATTATATATTATATATATATATATATATATATATATATATATATATATATATATATATATAAATATATATATATGTATATATATATATATATATATATATATATATATATATATATATATATGTATGACAGAGTTTCTACCCTTTCGTATGGCAAACGATAACTCTCGAAGGCGTTCTCAAGTTGAAACGAAACTTTGCAAATCGCGAGATGTTGAGGAGGTTACGAGGCCTATTGTTTATAAACACATTATGACGTCATGAAAAAAAAATTTTTTGAAACTTAAAATGGCTTAAGACCAATTTCAGCTCAATCGAACCATCACAAATGGCGCAATCGGTATACATATATATATAATCTTGTATATATGTATACGTCTAGGTCAAAGACTCGTACGATATCTGTTGGGTTCAGTAGTGTTAGAGGGTGGGGATATAGTATAAAAGAGGGGCCTCTACCTCTTGCTCCATCCTGGTAAGCCTACTGTCCCAGAGAGATAGGACAAAAATGGCTTCCACTGAACCACGCCGAGCTAAGCAGACCCGTAAAGAGGAAGAACATCGAAGTAGTCTTTATATGGTCGAAGTCATTCTAAAACGAATGCAACCAGTTTCAGCTCAATCGGACAATCCTAAGTGACACAAACGGTATTTTTATTTGAAATAATCATGAATATATTTTTTTCAACCTTAAGATTTTACTCAAATAAACAATTTGTTTACAAAACAAATTTGACATTTTTCTTTAAATTCTATAAACAATCATAAATGTAAGTAAGAGTTTATTCCATAGATAAACAATATTAACATAGATGGTTCACTCCCGACCATAGTGGGAACACTCAATTGACAAGTTTGAGTTTATGATTTTAGTTGGGGGCCTCATCACAAATCTTGAAGAGCGCTAGTAGTAAAATCTGTTTGCTCTATTCTCTACCAGATTGTGCTGTAGTTTTTTTTTTAAATTCAAACAGTTGCCAATCGTTTAGTAAAATAAAATAAAAGTAAACAAAGACATATGGTAATTATGAAATATTTTCCATCAATCCATTTATGTTTTAATGTTTACTGACCCAAGTAGTAAAACTAAATGAACTTAGACTGAAATATGATGTTAAAATATAATTACATTTATTCTTAAACGAGTTTAATATGTTACTGAATTTTATATTTTTTGAACATATATCAAAGCGTATGCTCAATGTAAAATGGCAAACAATAGATTGTATGATAAAACAAGTAAACAATTCTGGCGCGGTGGTCCGCATGTTGGGTGAAATTCCTTTGGAATGCATGTTTCCGTTCATAACAACCCACTTGCTTAAGGTTCCAGTTTATGCTTTAAACCTAAGCAGTTACTCAATTATCAAGCACTGCTCGTACTCATTTTGGCTGTACTTTTCAAAGGAAATGCGCATAATTATCCACTTGGTTATACAAAACCATGCCTCTGAAATTGACAGTGCGAACTATTATTCGAACTAGATTAAAGCTCAGTTAGTGTTTATCTTTTAAGGTTTTAGCGCATTTCCTCTGAAAATACTGACAAAATAAGGTGCGAGCAGTGCTTGATAATTGAGTAACTGCTTACGTCATAAAGCATAAACCAGAACCTAAGGCAATAATTGGTTGTTAAGCACGGAAACACGCATTCTAAAGAAAATTCACCCAACATACGGACCTCCACGTCAGAATTATTTTGTAGCTATAAACGTGAAAAAACGATAAAAATTATCGAGGGTACCAGTATTCGAACCCAGGTACCCTCGCTTGGAGCACTTTGAATGGTCTTCCGGACCAATTTCATTCAGCTTAAATGAAACTTTAGGGTTCATTCAACTCATTACGATGAACATTTTTTAAAGGTTTTTAAAAATTAACTATTGTTAAAAAAAAAAAAAAAAAAAAAATATATATATATATATATTATATATATATATATATATATACACACACACACACACACACACACACACACACACACACACACACACACACACACACACACACACACACACACACACACACACACACACACACACACACACACACACACACACACACACACACACACACACACACACACACACACACACACACACACATACACATACATGTATAGTTAAGGTTAATTAAAGCTTTGTAAAGTAATGCATCAGATAGCTCCTCAAACAAATAATAAGGGGAAATACTTTTATATTATATTCAGGAATGCATTAAATTACCTGAGGCTTAATTTTTATAAGATTTTTTTAAAGAATCATACATGACTGGTAATTTTTGTTTTTACCTTTTGGGTTATTTTTAGCCCTGTTTCGACTATAACATATTTATCAAGAAGTATGTTTCTAACAATAGATTATATTCTAATTTTATGGGCCAAATAAAATCATTTTACTTTTCCAACATTTTCCTATTTCTATTATTTATCTAAAAAAAATAGAGATTTGCAATCTGCCAGCAATTGCATTTTTGATTTATCTTTTTTTGGTGTTTTTACTAAAAAATACAAAAGCTCAAGTATTGGTCAAACCATTTTTATTTACTAACTATCGACTCTACTTCTTGTATTTTCTTAGCCATAAGAAAACACCAGTGTTATGTTTGTCTTGCTGGTTTTGAAAAATGTTACCTTATTTTATGGATAAGTAATCACATATTGTGGTAACAATCATAGACATAAATAATAGAAACAATTAACGTACTAATTATGTACTAAACAGGTAAATAAACTAGTTTACATAACTTTTATAAGATAAGCTATTAAGGTTGAGAACCATAGAACTTGAAAATAAAAGAAAACTCTTTTCAAAGGACCAAAATATATTTAAAACATCGCCTCTAGACTAACCTAATTATTTTAAAAATTTCAACTTCACCTGTATTGTAAGTAATAAATAGTATTTATTTAAATTGAATTTATCCCGATATCCTGCTTGATAGTCGTATTTAACAACGTACAGAAAGCATACATTATCCGCGGATCATATCAAGTACCCTAGTTAAATACGCTGTAAGGATTATTGGGAGGCAAACCAGACGGATACGCTAGCGCTAGAAAACTACCCGGAGATGTACCCCGCCGATAAGAAGAAAGGCGATCGCATTTACAATGCAGTATTTCACTAAACAACTTTTGAAATATTTTTTTATGCGTAAATCTATTATTCTATTTAATATACTTTGTGTTTAACATTCTTCTAACCTGAGTTAAACTTAACAATAAAATGATTTGTCTTTGTTAGCTATAAAAAGCGATGTTTTGTCACGATGGAGGAGTTCGGCCATGACAGGCAAAGTAAGGACATCGTGAGTTAGATTATTTAAACTTAAATTGTGTTTGAATTGAAATAGAAGTACAAAAACTACTAAAAGTGAGCCTAAACATTTAGTTTGTAAAGTGAACGTGTTAAATTTAATAAATATGGTTATTTAATTATTAAATTACGTGTGAAAATAAACTGGTCTTAATTAGGAAAATAATCTATTAGAAAGGTAATTTCACTAATAAATTTATTTAAGCCAAAAGAAACGTGAAAAAACGGATCCAGAGTAACCACATATAACTTTAAAAATTCAAGTTTTTTTAAACACAATAAATAAGAAAACTAATCACTACACAAAGGAATTTTATAAAATTAGACAGTTATTTGGTTGTATAGCCTTAAAAATGCACTTTTAGTCTTGATTTTAGTATTAAAAACCGGCAAATCGAAAGGAAACGTTGTTTGATAAGAGCAACTGACAATCAAAACAAACTGATAATACGTCAAATAATCAGTGTTGCCGTTTATTTAAAAAAAAAAAATCTAAAGCTAGCTTTACAAATTAATGACCCCGCCATCTTTTAAAAGAGCCAGAGAAGACGACGATTATAGCGAAATGGGCGGCTTAAGTGAAGAAAGATGGAAAGAACTGATGAATGAAGTTCTTGATGCAAGAAACCTAGCAACTTCTTTATAGACTTCGAGAAAGCCTTCGACAATATCTTACACCACATTGTTTTTAAAGCTCTAAAAAATAGTAATATAGAAGAAGAGTACATAGAGATTTTTGATAACATATATAAAAATTCAGAAATGGTCATAAATCTAGGAAACAAAACCAAAACAATCAAACCAAGTAGAGGGCTTAAACAGGGTGATGTCCCATCAGCCAAAATTTTTAATTCTTGCTTGGAAGAAGCCTTCGCTAACTTAGATTGGAAGTACAAGCATGGAATTAATATTAATGGAGTAAAACTCAACACAATCAACTTTGCTGATGACATTGTCTTGATTGCTTCATCCATGGAAGAATTAAAAATCATGTTAAGTGAACTGACTATAGAGACAAACAAAATTGGCCTGAAAATAAATACTAAAAAAACAAAACTACTAACAATGAACAAAGAAGCTGAAACCAAAGAAATACAAATAAATAACACCAAAATCGAAGAAGTTGAAGAAGTAATATACTTGGGACAACTTATTTCTAAAGACGGGTCTTCTAGCAAAGAGATTAGCAGAAGAATAGGGTTAGGGTGGATGGCCTACAATAAATACAGATCAATATTCAGATCAGATATAGATATTAAACAGAAAGTAAAGCTATGGAATAGTGCTGTGAGACCTGTAATGTTGTATGGTTGTGAAACCTGGAATATAAAGAAATCAGACATTAACAAGCTCAGAGTCAACCAGAGAAGGATGGAAAGGAGCATGATAAAAATAAGCAGAAGAGAAAGGAGGAGTAATACCTGGCTCAGAAACCAAACTAATATGGAAGAAATAGCAAGAACAGCAATGACAAGAAAGTGGAAATGGGCGGGCCATATAATAAGAACAACTGATGAAAGATGGTCAAAACAGATATTAGAGTGGACGCCATGGCATTATAAAAGAAGGAGAGGAAGACCCAAGAAACAATGGGATGAAGAAATGAGGATGTGCAGTGAAAGAGCCAATTGCTGGAAAAGGATAGCTTATGATAGGAAGGAATGGAGACGACTAACACAAGTATATTGTGATGTTTACTTCTAACTTCTATGAGGGAAGCCAGAACTGTAAATACTTGGTATACAAAAAATTATTAGTATATTGCTTTCGCTTAAATTAAATTAAGAAAATATATATATTTAAAAAATAAAATAAAATAAATAAATTATAAATAAATGAATGTATTATAAAGAAAGAAATTATTCCTTTAAGAAATTATAAATTAAAAAAAAAAAAATAAATAAATTATAAAATAAAATGAATGTAATTATAGAGAAAGAAATTATTCCTTTAAGAAATTATAAAACAAAATGAAAAAATTAATCAAAAATTGAAGAATACATTTTATTTTAAGAAGAATCATATTAATTAATTAAAAAAGAAATAGATTTTTATTTTATTTTCTAATACTAAAATTATTTCATTACAGTATTTAACAACCAATTTAAAAAAAAAAAAATCATGCAATATATCATAGAGAATATATGCAATATATATTAATCTAACTCATAATATCTATAAAACTAAACGAACTCAAGCCCTATGGGCAACCACAGCTGTGCGCTGATTTGAGTTTTATAAATTATAAAAATTAAAATGTGAAACCTTAAACTATGTATAAAAAAGAAAGCTCAATAAATGGTTATTTATTTATTTATTATCCCGATATCCTGCTTGATAGTCGTATTTAACAACGTACAGAAAGCATACATTATCCGCGGATCCTATCAAGTACCCTAGTTAAATACGCTGTAAGGATTATTGGGAGGCAAACCAGACGGATACGCTAGCGCTAGAAAACTACCCGGAGATGTACCCCGCCGATAAGAAGAAAGGCGATCGCATTTACAATGTAGTATTTCACTAAACAACTTTTGAAATATTTTTTTATGCGTAAATCTATTATTCTATTTAATATATTTTGTGTTTAACATTCTTCTAACCTGAGTTAAACTTAACAATAAAATGATTTGTCTTTGTTAGCTATAAAAAGCGATGTTTTGTCACGATCTGTTACGACGTCATTGTACTAGATCGGCTTTGCTAATACAAACGGGGCAAGAACCAGAGCGTATTAAATGCGCAACGGATACGATGGGGATCGGCTGTCTGCGTATACGTGGTAAAATTATATAGCAAACAGTCTTACCTTCAGTACCCGAGCGAAGTACGAGTAAAACCGCTCGCGTAACCACCGTTTTTTCCAAAAAAAACTACAAAACTAAGTCAACAATTTATTGAAAGCCACTAAAATCTAAAAAATATGTGAAAATCAAGTTTATTCTAATCAAAGTTACATTTAAAGTAAGCTGTTATTATTATTTAAGTTAAGCTGATTAGGATTTGTACGTCATTTTATATCTTTCATTTCATAATGTGCATAATATGTCTTTTGATAATCTTCTATATATCAATAATATTCGCGATATATTTTTGTTTTCCAAAACTTGGGGGCCTCATCACGCGAAGCAGCACCATCGTTTTCTTACAAAAATAATAATAATTCATTTTGATTGTTTTAGACTTAAGATAAAAATTTGCTGTCTGAATATAACATCTCGGGTTGGTGCAAACGGATAAGTTATAATACGACACACGGCTAAAATCAATTGACAGCCCGCAAAAATCTCAATGCTTTCAACCCTCTTTTTTTAATAAAAAAATCCCTTATTTTATGTAACAAAAAAAATTCCCAACTCTGGCAACACTGAAAGTCAGGTTATGTTTTGAATTTTATTATTTGTTTTTATTTGATATCGTATTTTTTTATTTTTAAAAATTATTTATTTACTTTTTAAGAAGGAATATTGTTGTATCTTATAAATTTACCAACTAAGTGTTGCTTTAAATTTGTTCGGGAAGTATGAATTAAGTGGAGTTAAAGTTGTTAATTACGTAATGCAATGGATCATAATAGTTCTTTAATAAAAGTTTGACGATTTAAATAAATTGTCAGCTATAATTACTTTTTTCCAAAAAAAAACTGCTTTTTTGTGTCAAGTTTGTATGAGTTTGTCTTTGCATTCAAGACTGTCATCTATTGAAAGATATGGCATTTTCAAAAAAAAAATGCTGTCTTTTGGTTGACAGAGCACAGAACCTGCGCTGTACTCAAATAGCAAGAAATGCTTGAAGAATACGTCAATGTCCAAGTGTCAAATATAGGCACTCGGATCATACTACAACTTCGCAATAATTGGATGAATTGAACAAACTGGAATGAAACGAAACGAAATCAAACAGATCAATATGCACAATGAGGGAAATAAAAGCTACGCGAGGTTATAAATATTTACAACCAGTGTTGCCTTTTTATGATTTTATTTTCGAAAAAGGTATTTTTTTATACCGAGGTTGGCATGAGGTGGAGGGGGAAAGAGCAGGGTCGGTCTGAACCAATAGAATTCTTTCCCTCACAGATTTTTGGCGCGCTGTCAATTGATTTTAGCCGTGTGTCGTACTATAAGGAAACACAAACAATTCAACATTGACATTAGAGGTTCGAATCCAAGGGGGAACAGTATGGGGGAAGGGGAGAGAATAAAGAGTGAAAAATTTAATTTTTCACTTTTTACCAATTTATACGAAATTCATATAGACCTTATTTGGGATCACTCATCCATCGACTCCTCATCATTCTAGCGCTGAATAGCGGATGGAAAGACTTGATTACTCCCATCAGCTCGTTGTTTGGTTAATAAAAATATCTGACAGTTTCACGCTGTCACCACCAGAGTGTTCTACTTGAGCCTCCTGCATCCCATCAACTTTTTTTTTTTTTAAATCTTTGAGAGAGCCATCTATGTTAATATTGTTTATCTATGGTTTATTCCCTTTTGTATAGTGGACGATAACTAAAGCAGATGAAAAATGAAACTATAATCTTTTCTTACCCTTTATACAAGGTTACTTCAACAGTTGCAACGTGTGGATTTTTTCCTTGTATTCTTTATACCTCTATAAAAAACGTATTAGTTATGTATTTAAATATACTTATTATTTTTTTATATTGCTTGTTAACTGTAATATTATTGCTTACTATTAATAATAGAGGATTAATAAAATCAAATTTGTGAGATAGCCTCTAAGGCCCGCGAAGCGGGCCTGTGAAACGAGCCTGTGAAAATTCGCTAAATACGTGGCAAAATGCCATGTAACAAGAAACGATAGTGAAACCATACATTAATACAAAACAACAACAATGTGGCCGCGAAGCGGTCACTGGGAAGCCATCGGGCCGCAAAGCGGCCCGGCGGGCCGAGGCCGCGTAGCGGCTACGGGCCGAAGGCCCATATTTTTTTTATTAAAAGTCAAAACATGATTTAAGAACTGCATTTACAAACCCTAAAAGAGAAACTTGCCAATCAATCACCAAGCACGGCCTGAGAATCCCCAGATAGACAAATACATCTTATACAAAGAATTTTCTTGCTGTTACAAACTTATATTTTTTGTATCCTCATAGGAATAATTAATAATTTGTTGTTTGATAAATAAAATTTTACTGAGCAAAGCTCGGGTATTACTGCTAGGTTTTTAATATAAAATTATGCTTAAATATATAAAATAGATAAAATTTTCTGGGTATCAGGCACCTGTGATAAAAACTTGTCATTAAAAAGAAATAAGTGAACTTAAAAAAATTTTAGTCATTAGAAAGTTTGAAGTTTAATTTATTTAAAGAGTTTTGAATCAGGCAGTGATTTTTAGTGATATTCTATACAACTTTGAGGAACCAAGTGGTACTGATAATTAGTTTTAGTTATCAGTTAGTATTTTTATATTTATGACATCATTTTCAGTGTTAGGCTTTTTTATGAAATACAATTATATTTTGTTTATTTTATGTGTGTATTTTTATTTATCATATTATTTTAGCCTTTTTTTTTAATTATATTCCGGAGGAAATAATTTCCTAGGTATGACTATGACTGTAGGGAAAATTAATATGACTGTTTAAATATGTTTCCGTCACAGTGCTTTTGTTCCAAAGTTGAAAGTCTCAAAGGCAAAATACTTGGGTCTCACATTAGATGAAAATCTAAAGTGGAACCAACATGTGCATGAGATAAATAAAAAGCTGAGGCAAAGCCTCTACATAATGTTGAGAGCTAGGGGCTTTCTGAATGTAGACCAGAGGCGCATGCTTTACTATGCAATATCTGACTCCGTTATAAGGTATGGAATATAAGGGTGGGGAGCTTCGTCAACTGTTAGGAACCATAGAAGTCATCCAAAAAGCACTAATAAGAGTTGTGCTTTATAAGGACAGAGAACAGAGGTCAGGTCCCTTATACAAACAACTTAATGTCTTAAACATAGATTCTACGCGACAAATGACCTCTCTTCTCTTTCTTTATAAACAACACCAGTCGTTAGAGACAGTAACAGGAATTACAAGAGCAGCAAAAAAGGAAACTCTTTCAGAACCTTCTATGAAAACTACTCTGGGTCAAAAACATTGGAAGTATGTAGCCATAAAGTTATAAAACCAACTACCAAACGATATCAACTTCACACTGACTAAACAAACATACAAAAATAAACTAAAACTTACTAATAAACAAACAGTATGATATGTATTTAAAATCTATTCAATGCAACGAAAATAAATAAAAATAATTATATAAAAAACACCATACAAAACAATAATAATAAAATTTGACAAAGACAGTATAATAATATTAATAAATAATAATTAAATAATAATAAATATAAATAATGATATATAATAATAATAATAATAATATAATAATATATAAATAACAATATTAAAAAAATAAAACAATTAAATAATAACATACAAACAAATAAATAAAACACTCACTATTATAATAATATAACATAAAAACAATATTTTTAGACAATTCGCAAATATAAAGAGTAAAAAAAACATCACCTCTTTGCGGCGCAAGGCTAATGCCTTAAAGTGAAGAGTACATTTCCACTACAAGCACACATTACTTCTTTAAAAAAATACTTTAAAAAAACACAATACAGTTAAAAAAAGGCTTCTATATATTTATATTTCTATAAAATTTATTTTACTTATATTTTATCTATTAAGCCTATATATTTTATCTTTTCCACTAATTATCTGCATCTATTATTATTTTTTTTATCTTGAATTTAAAATATTATATTTTAGTTTAAAGAAGTTTGTTGCCATTATAATTTTTTATATTAAATAAAGGAAATATTGTTTTAAAAAAAAAAGGTTTAGACCTCGTATGTGGGTCCATTGAACCTGAATCCGGAGAAGATAGATGATATATATAATATATATATATATATTATATTATATATATATATATATATATATATATATATATATATATATATATATAACATATACATATACATACACACACATACATATATGTCGCAGGTGTATTATTATTTCTAATAGTCAAGGCATTTGACTTGTTATTTTATGTCATATTTGATTTATTTGTCAGATTTTATTATTCGTTTATAAGACATCAATATAATGAGTCAAATACCTTTTACGTTCATACACAAGTTCATAATTAAGTTCATAATTACGTTCATACACAAGTTCATATCAAGTTCTTTTTGAAGTTAATAATTTAGTTCATTATTACGGTCATAGTTAAGTTCTGTTTTAATGTAATAAAATATATGATCAGTAAAGGGTTAAAATGTTAAAGTTTTATTATTAAAAATATCCGCGCTGTCGTAAGGACAGTAAAAGGTATTCGAAGAATAAAGCTACAATGAGTCTCAGGAGTCAAAGGGATGTTCACCAATCTCAGGCTGATGGTAAGTCTGATGTTCGATCATTACGTAGTCTTAGTCAAAGAGTTTTGTCTGAAAAGGGATTCAACAACCTGTACGTTGATACAGAATCTTCGCTTCGTCTGCTCAAAGTAAGAATTAAGAAAGGGCTGACAAGCGTAGATAATCTTCTCAAAAATCAAGAAAATTCCTCAGAAAAGGTTCTAAGTTCTACCATCAGCAGCATCAAACTTAACATAATTCAGTTTAATAAGTATCTTACTGTTGCGTCAGGGGGTGTATAACCTGACCCTGATCACAGCTTAACAAGGAAAGAAAGAGAGAGGACTGTAAATCTCTAGATAGGTGGGTTGAGTAGGTAGGATCTTAAGCTAAAATAAAACAAAGACTTTACTGGTATGTTACTGTACTTGACTCTGAATAAACAAGATACAGACATTCAATTAATAGCTTATCAACTAGGTATGCCCTCAAATGTAAACAAGGTGTGCTCTGATTCAATGGTAACTAAATAGCTTAAATAACTATGCTAATACTAGAGGTACCTGAAGGTACATGACCTTAAAGTTAAAGCTGCCTGTCGAGACGGGAAGTGCCAGCCGAGGGTTGCCATGGCCTAACCCTCAACTAACGCTGGTGCGTCGATGACAGGTGATTTAATTAAAGAAATACGAGCCAGATACAGCTCTCGTCCGTACCGGACAGTAAGAGACATGAGTCTCTCATAAGTAAACAAAGATTACTCACGACATCACTGCTATAAAATTGATTGGCGGTCCAGCCAGGTTGTAATAAATAGGACCCTCGAAAGGAAAACTTAAACTGATAAAACTTGTAAAATTAACAAATTAATGCTAGAACATGCTGGATGTAGCATGGCGGATCATGTACACAAAAAGTAACCTTCAACAGGTGGCTAGATAAAAAAAATGGCAGTGTTGCCAACAAAGAAAAAAGGTAACCACAGACCTAAGGTGCAGCCGCCTAAATTCAAAATTTAAACATGTTAAGCATCGGCCTTAACATAACTGCCTACCTAAACATGTTCTAACATGTTTACAATAACATTAAGAAGTGGCAAAAATCAATAAAATAATACCTGAAGGTTACATACATAAAGGTAACAATAATTGGCCCTACATAAGTAAATAATGGATAAATAAAATATATAAAATACTGCTGACCAAGCAATTAAATAAGGAAAGTTACTTGATAAAAATTCTCATGATGCGGCAAGCATGGGAGCAATGAGTGGTAAAACTTGGAAAAGCATTGAAGCTAACAGATAAGCTAAGGCTAAGATACTAATCGCTAGTGAGCAGTAAATTTTCAAAAAATATACAAAATAATTTTTAACTTGATAAAACCTAATGAGGTATATTAATGATTTTACATTATCTTAAATAAATGTTAATAAACAACAAAATAACTGCATTTAAAACAAATTTAATTTCAAGTCAAACCAAGTAGGCTAATAACATTGAAGAGAATAGTCCTAAGGCGTTTAATAAAACTAAACCCGCAACACTGAAGTGTCATGAAGGTATAATCTAACTCTTCAATAATCAGGCGGAAATGCCAAGGAAATTAATAAGTTATTAAAATAAATAAATTAGTTAACCAAAGGAAATCATACACAATTTAAACCATAAGTTAAATATTTAATGACATTTGAGTTACTAAATAACACCAAACAACAAGGAATACTAAACTACTAAGGTCTATTATCAGGCAAGTGAAGGGCAGACACAAAGTAAGTTAAGGGAATAGAATCTATTGAGGAAATAAAGCAGATTCTAAACTAAACAAGGAAAATTTAATAAAATTAAAGCTTAAATTGTGTAACAAATAATAAATTAAGACTAATGGTAACTAAGGTAAAAAAAAAAATGTTTCAATTAAAGATAGGGTTCAAGTTTACAACACTGGCTGGCACAGGTAAAATAAAGCCAAGAAGGATTCCAAGTGGAGCAAAAGCTTGAAAACACTTCTAATATAAAACATATAAATATTATTTCACAGAACCAGATATGTCATCTAAAAAACAAACAAGTCTAACAACCAGAAAGCAAGCCCACGAATTAATTATAAAAGACGTCAGCAATTTCTCACATAATAATCTACGTCTCGATATAGCTAGCTCAAAAAATAATAATAAGCATAAGTAAGAATATCTAGATTAATCTCAACTCTGTGACCAATTTTCCAATTGTCAGTAGGCCAGTCTATGGCCTTAACAAGTAGTATATCGGGAAACAGGTACAGTTCCTATGACTTATACAACATTAAGCTCATCCATTGTATAAGCATACCAGTTCAATACGCTCATTTATAAGTACAAATTCATGAATTCTTTCTTCTCTAATTGTTATCATACAATAATGTTAGAACAACAGTGACTGATGACCTAATTTCACGAAATTCGTTGAGATGTTGATAATTTATAATTCATATATTTTACATTCATCTATATATATTATAAAAAATCACGAAAATTTTATATGTATAAAATATGGTGCGTTTCTTATAATGGAGGCTTGTAAAAGTCCTATTTGTATATCTTATATTCTTTTCCATATAACGTACACACGTCTCAGAGAAATCAATTCGACTTGCCATCTAGTATGAACTAGAATTACATTTCCAGCATGTTTATATTTAAGAAAAAACATACCTAACCGGTTGGAACTCTGAAGTTGAACTCACTTCACGATGTATATATAGGTTAATCTCTACGGTGATATTGTACTCAGTAATGACGAATAATACGTTGCGAATGGCCACCACTATAGACTTTTTTTTGTAATTAAGAATAAACTTCTTAGGTAGGTCAGACGCTCTTCGACTATCAGTGATTATTCTAATCTTTTCATAGGATTTTAAAAGTCTTTTAACAGTGACAATGTATACTATTTAATTCCTGAATAGCATCCTTTACTTGACAATACTGTCCTCACAAGTCAGTAACACTCTTGAAGCTCCGCAGTATATCTTAAATAGTTTCATTGATTATGGGAGGTGATATTAATGCTGTAAAATCATCTTTTCTCATTGTAATGCAGCTTTTACTTACATCTTGAAAAGGCTTTATCGCATGCTGCTGTCCACTTCGCATATAAAACTTCATTGTTTTAACAGATGTATTAAGACTCTTCTGAGATCAATGTGCAAGCGGTTGAGAAACGAGAGTTAACAATGACTAAATGCAGACTAATGACAACTTATAGAGTTTTACTACAATGTGAGAGAACAGTAAATTATGAATCGCTTTATCCATTTCACTGTTAATGACTTTATAACAAGCATTTATCTACAATGATAATATTCACTATAATTTTCACCGTCCCATTCCTAGCAATAATTCATTTAATTGGAATTTATGAATGATTTTAAAATTATCAGTTTTCTTTGTACGGATAATTAATCCGCTCAACGTTCTGACCTTCTTAGTATCTCACATATGTTGTTCGAATGTTGAGCCTAAACGTAATAATGTTGTACTTATTATGCTTAGATTTCTCATTCCAGGTCACCGTGAATCACAATCCTAACACTATTGTATGAAGTGATGATACTGTAACGATTTAACCGATACGCTGTACATCTCGTGTTCTTTATTCCTGTGATTAGTCTCCTTTCCATACAAACCAGTAAAATGCTCCCAGCAATTGAATGTTTGAATCTAACCAGGAATTTTCACTATTTAGCATGACAATGAGCGACTTTCAATCACGGATACATCTGATATGTGACAATTCATGGTGAGTAAGCGTATGTCTAGTTTTGAGCTTTGTAGCATGTATATGATAAGTGCACTGTTTCGTGATCCGTCTAAGAGTTTTTTTTATCTGCCCCAAGCACATGATTTCTATTCCGGGTCGTTATTATAGGTAGAGAATTGGTTGATTCTATTTTAGTTCCAGTTTATCATTCTGTTAACCGTCGGGCTTCTAAGTCAAAATTTTATCCCAGTTAATATTTTTTTTATCGCTCGTCGACAACAAAAATTGCTTAATAGTTTTTTATACCTGTATTAGTGTTATGTTGTTCAAAGTCGTAGTAGTGATGCAGGTTTCTGTTATCTGGCTTTTCTTTCGTATGTGTAAATGGGTCGGGGGTTATGTAGGATGGGGAGCATGAATCATTCTTAATGTCAAAGTGTAGTATTTAACTTCATTTAAATTCGTGAATGAACATTGCCACTTAACGATTTTAAATACGCGATTTATAAACTTTATGATTTCCATCACTAATTTTTCTAGTACTTTTTGCTTAAATTTAAAATTTAAATATCCACCTTAGTTGTAATACGTAGATAAATTGTGTATGATATTTATATTGATAATGTAGAAGCGTTAAACCACCGCTTTCTGCTGTATTCGTGTATATCTTATTTAATTACTGTACGTATCGCCTAATTATCTATTTAATTTGTTAGGCCGACTCCTTTGTATTTGGTGGATCATCGTTTTCCATTAACCTGACTTTCTTTTGAATCATATACATAATTCCATAAATTAGAAAAAGTATAAAGTACAATTGAAATTAGAATAGAAGATTAAGGACATTGTATGCATGTAAATAGATACTTTATAAATTAAAATTTTAAGGTTGAACCTTAATATAGTAATAAATCACAGATATGGAATTTGTAAGTAACCCCATACTGAAACGCTGTGGGATTTTATATTGTTTTCCGAGTCGCTCATTTTCTGGTCTTATTTTGAAGATTTCTTTGTTTTAGTTATCGGTGGCTCTTTTTGCTTTGCCATCCCGTTTAGGTCGTCCGAGTTTTATCTTCTTTATGTTCTCTGTATTGGCATTTTAACGTCGCCTTCACTGCTCTCCCAGGTACTATGATCAATTGTGTCATTTTTTGCCGCCAGACGCAACATCGAGAAATCGGAAAATGCTGTTGCGTCTTTCTGGTACTCTCAGACGTTAATTGTGGATTTTCGAAGTAAAATTCGTTTTTAAAACGATTTTTTATGCATGCTCACAGGGTAGGTAAAATTTATTAATTAAATCATTCCGGAAGCTTTTAAGGCTCTTTATATTTTGTGCGATTTTTCCTATCCACTGTTATATGTGTTAGTTTTTTAGTGCTGCTGCTGCTTAATTACATGCAATGTGCATGCCTTCTTTCTTAATCTTGCCTTACCGTATGTTCCTCATCTTTTGTAGCGATAAAAGGTTCCCCTCTTCCTTAAGTTCTCATGGACATGAGACACATGTCTAAATTTATTTGTTATTTCTATGTCGAATTGTAAATTATACCATTCATATTCACTATTTCCACTTCTTCTCCTGTTGAAACAAAACTTTACCGAAGATTACACTTGTGTTTTCATCGTTTGTTCTAATTATTTTCATATCCTGTTTAATTTTTTACCGTCTTCTTTTCTTATTGTTGGTTTGGTTAACTCTTTCTTGTTTCCTGTTTTATTAGTCTTTTTCTTTTTCTTTATTATTTGAATCCTTGTCTCTTTTAGATTTTTTGTTTATTTTTCTACACTCATTGTTATTTGTATTTAGTTTTTGTATTATTTTATTTTTTTCGCTATTTTATATGTTTTATTTTGTCTGTTGTATGATTGTCATTTGTTTTGTTTATTTTTCTTTAGCTTTTTGTTTTTAGTTTATTTGTTTGATTCATTCTTTTTCTCTTTTTTTTGAGTTTTAATTTCCTTATGATTTGTTTTTTTGTCTTTTTTTTATTTGATTTTTTCTTTATATTGTGATTGTTCTTTTTTATTTTTTTGTTTTGTGTTTTGTGCTTTATTGTAATGTATACTATGCATAGACAACTTCAGTTCCACTACGTTCATGTTTCTTGTTTCTTCGCTAAGAATTCTGATGAACTTTGTGACTTATCAGAGATGTCGAGTATGAATTTTTAGATGGTTTTTTTATGACATTGGTGGGCACAGCATATAATAGATTTAATTGAATAGATGTAGGTGCCTATGTCCTATGGGACCTTTGATATTTTGGTATAGAGGTCATAGCGAGTACATTCTATCCATTCAGTTTAAGATTTGCTTCACCTAATGTGTACCACGTACCGTTGTTGTGTTCAGAATCAATGGTTTGTTTTTTTTTGGGTTTGGTGGGCGGTTCATCTGTTGCCAGCATGATACACCGTCATATTTTCTACGTCGTATTTTTTCTTACGCGTTAGCTTTTCGTAACACCTGCTTATTGCTTTCTTAACTCGTTCATTCATGTAATCACACCCTGGACAGACGCCGAGCTCGAGCCAGCCTTTCAGGAGACGACCAGCATTCTCCTTCCCTTGAGGCCTAGACAGCTGGTATTCTCAGCAAGTAGTGGTATCGTATAATTGATCTACAGATCAGCGAACTAAGATACGCTATCTTTCTTTCAAACGTCAGGTTATGAACTTAAAAATTTAATTTCGATCATAGGATACATAGTATATTATCAAGTGATCATCGAGTAAGCTATTTTCCAATATAATAAATATAATCAACAATTAGGAACATATGAGGGTTATGCATACATAGCTATGATGACATTGCTATGATGTAGCTAGTCAGGATATGATATAATATGTCTTAATAATTTATTGAGTATGTGCTATTCTAACGCTTTTGTGTCACAGATATAGGTTAGGAGAATTGCTTAAAAAAAAAAAAGTAAATTGTCTTTTAGGATAAAATATATGAGCATATACACATTGTATTTAACCACAATCAAATTAACAACTTCAGCATTTTTCCGATAGCTATATTTATCCAGATGATTGTGACTATCTCAACTACTTTATTTAGGGTATTTGAGCTCTTTTAGCTATCTGCTTCTGTATAGTGATTCTTCTACTGTCTTCTGCGATATTTTACTATCGAACTCTCAGTTAACGTACTAAAATCATACCTAACTCTGTTTCTAATATGAGTCTGTATTTAGATTTAATAACAGTTCTAGTCGACTCACACGATCTATCATACATTCCTTAACCTCTCTTCTTCCGAAAGATAACGAGATGAACATAAATCATATTGCTAAAAGAATACAAAGAAAAGAAATAAATTATCTCCTCTAGACATACACAGTTAGTCAAACAATAAATTTAACCTACTATTCATTGTCTGTCTAACATCTAGTGATAGTTAATCGTGATTCCAAGCTTGCTACTACAACGAACTGAATAATAGCTTTGTTCAAGACGCGTGCTTCTATTATGAACAGCTAGTACACTTAACCAAATAATTCTAAGGTAAACTTGTAAGGTACTCGCGATCTTTTACAATAATGTCATGTATGCTCATCGACCCATTGTACTTACGACCTCACTAAACCTGCTAGATAATTGCAAGCCACTAGTGTCTTCTTTATGCTAAATTCATAGAGGTAATTTGTTCAGTACCTCGAGATGTGAAGTACTCTTATAATGGCCATCAGGCACAACTATGTTTAAGAAGGCAATGCTTGTACCAGATAAAATTTTAAATCTCCTTGAGAGTATGTCTGGCGTTTTATTAGGGGGTTGGCTGTGCTAATAGAGCACATACGCCTTGACCCACAATTCGTCCGCCAACATACAAGGAGACTCTGTTAAGTAATTATTTACAAGTGTTGCTGAAATATTCTTTTGAGTGTGAATTTTATGCCTCGTACTCGAGCAGAGCAGCGTAGAATGGATGATCAGGCCAATGATTTAGTTCAAGCCCTTCAGGCTCAATTAGAAATTGTAACGGCTAGACTTAACCAAATTTGAAAATGGACGGAACCAAGACGATAACCCTCCCTTGGTTGAAGGTAACAATCCTAACTTATTTCAAGGGGAAGTGGGTAATCAGTTGCTTACATTTCTGACTAATGCCAACCGTTCTAAATGATTTCTTTGATAAATTTAGCAATGACAGGGATGATAACCCTATGCTGTATCTTACTAAACTTACCAGATATGTTAGAATGCATGGTTTAAGGAATAGTTATCATCATATTGTAGAGAGAAGTTTGAGAGGTTGTGCTTTGATATGGTATCAAAATATAGATCATGAACTCACTTTTAATGAATTTGCTGATAGGTTTCAAGAGAGATTTTGGAACGACCAAATTCGGTCGAAAATCCGAGCTGAAATAGCTACGGTGCTTACACTAGCTCTTGTAAGCTTGATCGACATACATATGTCAACCGACTTTATGCAAAAGCAAGTCAGATGCAAGGACAGTGGGAAGAATTAGAAGAAAGTGAGCTTGTCAAATTACTGTCCAAACATTTTGGGAGAAATTTTTCAAATGCATGTAGGACGGCAAGAGTAAATACTCTCCAAGAGCTAGAAGTATTGTTAAACGAGTATACTGATAAAGAGCTATATCAAGACAACCACTTAAGAAATAAGTTTGATACTAGAAATAATAATAGTACGGTGTATCAATACCAAAATGATTATAGAGATAGTAATGGTTATCAAAGGAGGAATGATTCTTATCAATAATCCTTATCAGAACCGTTCTCTTAATTCTTATCAGAACCAATATCAAAATTCTTATCAGAGAAATGGTTACAATAATAGAGGCCCCAATAGTAGCTCTATTAATTACAGAAACCCTAAGTATCCTAACCTAAGTAACTTCAATAATAGAAGTTCTAATAATTATAGAGGTTCTAATCACAGTAACTTTAATGATAATAGAAATCCCAATAGTTATAATCATAGAAATTCTAATCAAAGAAGTTATTCTAATAATTCAAATCAAAGATATAGAAACTCTGATAGCAATCATAACTTAGATAATAGAAATCCTAGAAATGGAAATCAAAACCATAGAATACAATCTATGTATGCTCAATGTAATGCTGCTAATTATCCTTGTGGATGTAACCATGAAGTAAATAATGTGCCGCTAAGGGCTAATGGCAATAATCAAAATGACAATGTTCCAATTCAGAACAATGAAACTAATAGTTCTTTAAACTTATAAACGGGGTGTATCCATGCAATAATAATAATAATTATGTATATAAAAATGATATTTCATGTAATTGTAAGACTGATAATCCTAATTTAAGTCAAGTTGATGTTAGTAATTTAAGTAAGAATGACGAAGGAAAAATAATCCTAAATGATAATGTTATTGATGATGAGTTCTTAGTTAATGATATTAAATCTAATTATAGTCTAACCAATGACAATACTGTTAATGGTACAGTTGTAAATAATGTTAAAAGCAGCTCTGTTTCAACTGAAATAAGATGTGTAGTTAAACCTGATAGTAAACCTGTTACTTTGAATTGTAATGATGAACTTGTGTATGTTATGATAAATAATGAGGATCAACGGATTAGTGATATTAATTTAGAACAGCATGAGGATCAACGGATTAGTGATATTAATTTAGAACATGAGGATCAACGGATTAGTGATATTAATTTAGAACAACATGAGGATCAACGGATCAGTAATATTAATTTAGAACAAAATGGGGATCGACGAATAATTAAATCTACGATTGATAAAAGTGAATGTAATTTAGATCTAGAACGCGATAAGGATCAACGAGATATTTTGAAAAGTGATTATATTAATCAACAAGAATTAACTCCAAGAAGTACTGATGTATGTTATGAAGAAGATTTAATATTAAGTAAGGACACTTTGTTAAGTCCAGTTAATAGTTGTAATCCTTCTGAATGTCATGCACCGATGTCAACTTTAAACAACAATCCTCTAAATTCCAACGCAGTAGCAAATGAAATTGATGATAATGATATGCATATAAATACATTGTTTACAGAGGAAGAGATTGAAAGTAATCGTATTGCAGATGATGAAGTAAAGAATCAACGAGAACTACCTAGAATCACTGGAACTTTAAATGATGAAGCTTTAGAAGTACTTTTAGATTCCGGAAGCCAAATTTCTTGTATAAATGAAGAATATTTTTATAAATCTTTTGGTAAAGATAAAACTATTTGTAAGGTGCCGTTGAAAGGTATTACTGTGTCAGGAGCTGCGACAAAAAAGAAATATAAAGTGAAGGAGCAAGTCTTTTTGGATCTCAAGATAGGAATTTCTTCTTTGACAGTAAATTTTTTGATCATACCTTACTAGCAGAGAAATGCATTTTAGGGATAGACTTTTGTATGCGGTTAAAGGAAACTTGGACTTCAAAAATTTAAAATTTATTTTTACTACGAATCAAGATGGGATAAAGGAAACCTCTTTTGTATTTCAACCCACTATTCAACTATTAAGATTAACAATTTAAGAAAACATCATTTGAACTACCAACCTGCACTCATTAACCAGGATACCGTTGAAGAAGAAATACAGCGAACTGTTGATGGAATTTCTAATTTAAATAACAAACAGCGAACAATTTTTAGAAAGCTACTCTTAGAAAATAAAACCTTATTTGAAGATCGTGTTGGTTGTATCCAAGAATACGTTCATAAATTGAAGATTAAAGATGAAATCCCTTATTTTATAAAAGCTACCCGATACCGTTTGCTAGTATGGATAAGGTGGATGAAGAAATCCAAAAGATGCTCCAACAGGGTATTATAGAATCCTCAACGAGTTCCTACATAAACCCCATCGTCGTCGCTGCTAAAAAAGACAATTCGATCCGTGTGTGCTTGGATGCTAGATTTTTAAACAATATGTCCTTATCGGATCACGACATGCCACCTACTATAGAGCAAATTTTTCAACGCTGCGAAAATACCAAGTTTTTATCCACTATTGATTTACGTCATTCATTTTGGCAAATTCCGTTAGATGAAGCTCATCGCCATTTTACTGCGTTTGTATGGAAAGGAAGAACGTATCAGTTTTGCCGTGTCCCATTCGGGTTAAAATCGTCGTTATCAGCCCTCATCAGAGGTTTAGGATGTGTGATACCACGTGACCTGGAGAAGTATATTCTACAGTATATAGACGACATTTTATGTTTAGGCTCAACATTCGAACAACATATTGAGATACTTAAGAGATTATTCAGCTGTTTTAAGAAGCATAATGTTACTTTAAATTTATCAAAATCAAATTTCTTCAGGAGTGAGGTGAAATATTTAGGATTCATCATTGGTAATAAATCTGTTAAGCCTGACAGTGAGAAGATTAAAGCGATTCATAAATTTCCTGTTCCTCACAGTAGGAAAACTCTAAAGTCGTTCATAGGACTAGTCATGTTCTACTCCCGTTTTACTAATCGCCTTGCACACTGTCTCAGTGGTCTTAACCATCTTTTAAAAAAAAAGTTAGATGGAAGTGGGACTCAGCATGCGATAAAGCCTTTCAAGATGTAAAGAACCTGTTTACAGAGGAAATTCAATTAAATCACCCCAACTTCAAAGAACCATTTTATGTTCATGCGGATGCTTCAGGTTTTGCCTTGGGAGCCAGTTTGAGTCAGAAGGATGCTTCAGGAAATTTAAAAGTCATTGCACTCGCTTCAATTGCTTAAACTACAGAGATTACCCACTCGATTACTGAGCTCGAACTCCTCAGTTGTATCTATGCCATAAAAAAGTTCTATACGTGGCTGGCTCATTCAAAGTTTTACGTCATTACTGACCATAAGGGATTAACCTATATACAATCGTGTAAGAGTCCAACTGCCAGAGTTTCACGTTGGTTGCTTTTCTTACAATCCTTAGATTGCGAGTTTGTTTACATTGAAGGCAAGTCAAATACTGGACCGGATGTTTTAAGTAGGAATATTGAGAACAGTTCCATTAATAGCCAAAATTTCGTTATTAACCATATTAATGAGGAAGAAAATGAATATGAATTTTTAACCAACATCAAAGAATACCAGAATTTAGACCCATTTTGTGTTAATATTAAGAACAATTTAGAAGAAAATCAACATTTTGAGCTATGGAATGATATCTTGTATGCTAACCAAAATGGACAGACCAAGTTAGTAATTCCCGAAAATATCATCATTAAGCTAATTTCTCGTTTGCATTGGCAATATTGTCACTGTGGGATCAATAAATGTTATTCTGCTATCAAAGAATATTTTTACTGCAAAAGATTGAAAAAACATGTTTTGACTTCATTACTAGGTGTCGTAAGTGTCAGCTTTGTAAAGACCCGAATCGTATATGTTACGCACCTTGGTCTAGCATTGTAGCTCAGCGTCCTGGTCAAGTTGTATCAGCGGATTTTTATGGCCCTCTCATTAAAGGCAGATCCGGTATGCAGTACATCTTAGTGATTGTTGACAATTTCTCTAAGTATACACGACTTTTCGCCATTACAAAGGAAACAACGTTTAACGCCATCAAATGTTTACAAACATACCTTCGAGAAGTGGGAAATGTAGAGACTATTTTAACGGACAATGGTACGCAATTCGTGTCGCATAAATGGTCGAAATTTTTAGAAGAGAATAAAATAAGACATACTAACACCTGTTCGCACCCGCAATCAAACATCGCTGAAAGGATCAATAAAGATATGGGTAATGCCTTCAGAGTTCTGATATCCCACAAACACAGTCTTTGGCCGACCGTCTTACAGGATATAGAGAATACCATCAATGAAACCCATCATAGTACCACAAAGTGTACTCCTATATTTGCCCAGTTTGGTAATCCACCGGAAAGGAAATGGGTACCTTTCTTACCTAGAGAAATACCTAATATAGAACATCAAAGTCAGGAAAGTATTAATGAAAACATCAGAAGGGCTGCTCAGAAGAGAAATGAACGTTTTGCTAGAAATAAAATTAAAACCAGTTTTTGTACAGAAGATTTAGTATTAGTCAAAGCATTATGTGTTAGTGAAGCGGATAAAGGTGTGACAGCAAAATTTCTTCCTAGGTTTGAAGGCCCATACAGGATAGGCGAGCAATCCAAGGACCCTATTTATGTACTTTTGGACGAAGATGGAAAAAAGGTCGTTACCACACATCTATGTTAAAGGCATTTAAGACTCCTCTTATTCAAACCCCTGTCGAGTTTTAAAGGTGAGTATTACTTGTCTATTTGAATCTCAACTATGTCTTTAAAAATGTAAAATATCACTTGCTATGTCTTAATATTTTTTAGAATTTAGGAATTATGTAAATATCTTTCAATTTTCTTTATATTATAAGAATGACTTTTGGATACATCCCGGGGAAAAAATAAATAAATAGATAAATGTAAATTGATTATATATATATATATGTATATACATATACTTAAATAAGTAAATTAAGTTTAGGAAGTAATCGTCTCGTTTCTGGTGTTATTATTATTGAAATTATCATTTATAATTATTTGACTTTTTTTTTTTTTGTAGAGTACATTAATTTATCATATTTTTCTGACAAAGCTTCTAACCTGAAGAATTTTTATTGCTGATTGTCTGTAGCTTTTGTAGTTAAATTCATTTTAAGCTTTAATTTCCAGTAATTTACCCCTGCATAAGTTAATTACAAATTTTTTGCTCCGACAAAAAATTTCCTAATTAACCTGAGGTGTTATGTAAAGTCCGATAGGACTTGTTCTATAAGAAAGTAGAGAAATCACATCAATGTGAAATTACTTCATTTAAATTCGTGAATGAACATTTTTGCCTACTTACGTATTTAAATACTGCGATTTATAAACTTTATGATTTCACATTCACCTAATTTTTCTACTTTTATTAATAAATTTAAATAACCATTATAAAGTAATAAATTATAAATTTTATTGATGTAAACTTAACCATGTTTCGTGGTTTATATTTATTTTTCTGTCGACGCCATTATTATTTTTTGGCCATCTTGTTTTGGGGATCCAGTGTTACCTGACTTGATTCATAAATAAATAAAAATATAAGTACATAAATTTAGTAAATAGATAAAATACATAAATAAATTGTAATAAATAAATTTTTAAGTTGAACGTT
This sequence comes from Microvelia longipes, assembly GCA_018340805.1. Taxonomy (NCBI): domain Eukaryota; kingdom Metazoa; phylum Arthropoda; class Insecta; order Hemiptera; family Veliidae; genus Microvelia; species Microvelia longipes. The sequence goes on along the minus strand of JACMZG010001870.1, from coordinate 54,061,595 downwards.
AATATAGAATAAATAAAATAGGAATTTTGTAAACCATCTGTACGCATTTCAGTCACCATTTTCTGCGTCTATTTGAAGATCCTTGTTTCGTACGTCTTTTTTCTGCCGATCCGTGTGAGTTGTCGTTCTCTGATTGGTCAATTACGCTTCCACGCATAAAATTTTATTTTTCCAGCCAGATCGCCATCAGAAACGAAATGCGTCGTTTTACTCCCAACTTAATTTTGTTTTTATAAATGTTTTAAATGATTTTTATGACTCAAGCAGTGTGGAAATATAATTACAGGTAAGCTTTCAAGTTTTTTGTCATTTTCCGAACATTGTAGAAGTTTATTGTTGGCAAAATCTTCTTCTAATTGTACGACCACCTGTAGCGTACAGATTCCGTTCAAGTCTCATGGAGAGACAAGTCTAATTTATGTATTTGTCGAAGTAAATTAGTAAATTCATTCATATTTTGACCTCTTCTTTGAAAGCAAACTCTCCGAAGTTAATTTTTGTCTTTATACAACGACTCATACAGTTATGGATTTTGGTTATAGATCGAACGAGGATGTCGGATGAATTGATGCAACAAGAGTTTAATGTAGATTTACTGCCTTGTCCTTGGGACTTCATTTGGTAAGAGTCTTACATATCATCTATATCATGTTAAATTTTCTTCACCTATGTGTATCATACCGTTGTTGTGTTCAGAAGCTAATGTTTTTGGGTGTATCTGTTGCCAGGATTGATACACCGTATATTTCTACGTCGTATTTTTCTACGCCGTTTATTTTCTACACCGGCTTATTGCTTTCTTACCGTTTCATTGGATGTACACCCCCTGACAGAGCCGAGCCGACCAGCCTTCAGGAGACGACCAGCGATCTCCTTCCCCTGAGGCGCTGACC
>JACMZG010001870.1:54001572-54059796 GCA_018340805.1 Microvelia longipes | reverse complement strand
AACGTTAATATAGAATAAATAAAATAGGAATTTTTGTAAACCATCTGTACGCATTTCAGTCACCATTTTCTGCGTCTATTTGAAGATCCTTGTTTCGTACGTCTTTTTTCTGCCGATCCGTGTGAGTTGTCGTTCTCTGATTGGTCAATTACGCTTCCACGCATAAAATTTTATTTTTCCAGCCAGATCGCCATCAGAAACGAAATGCGTCGTTTTACTCCCAACTTAATTTTGTTTTTATAAATGTTTTAAATGATTTTTATGACTCAAGCAGTGTGGAAATATAATTACAGGTAAGCTTTCAAGTCTTTTTTGTCATTTTCCGAACATTGTAGAAGTTTATTGTTGGCAAAATCTTCTTCTAATTGTACGACCACCTGTAGCGTACAGATTCCGTTCAAGTCTCATGGAGAGACAAGTCTAATTTATGTATTTGTCGAAGTAAATTAGTAAATTCATTCATATTTTGACCTTTCTTTGAAAAAACTCCGAAGTTAATTTTGTCTTTATACAACGACTCATACAGTTATGGATTTTGGTTATAGATCGAACGAGCAGGATGTCGGATGAATTGATGCAACAAAGAGTTTAATGTAGATTTACTGCCTTGTCCTTGGGACTTCATTTGGTAAGAGTCTTACATATCATCTATATCATGTTAAATTTTCTTCACCTATGTGTATCATACCGTTGTTGTGTTCAGAAGCTAATGTTTTTGGGTGTATCTGTTGCCAGGATTGATACACCGTATATTTCTACGTCGTATTTTCTACGCCGTTTATTTCTACACCGGCTTATTGCTTTCTTACCGTTTCATTGGATGTACACCCCCTGACAGAGCCGAGCCGACCAGCCTTCAGGAGACGACCAGCGATCTCCTTCCCCTGAGGCGCTGACCCGCTGGGATTCTCACAGTAGTGGTATCGGTAAATTTGGATCAACAGATCAGGAACTTAAATACCTTCTTTCTTTAAACGTCAGGTTATGAACTTAAACATTTAATTTCATCATCAGGATAATAGTATATTATCAAGTGATCATCGAGTAATCTTATTTTCCAAATTTAATAAATAATTAACAATTAGAAATTTAGATTAGTAATGAGCATATGAGTGAGTGAGTGAGGAAGTGAGTAGATTAAGTTATATACTTGATAGTGCTTTCCTCTTTGGCACAAGATATATTATAGAATTCTTAAAAAAAAAATAAGTAAATAAATAATATATATACACTTATAAATAAATAAAATTTAGATTTTGTCCTCTTTTTATCCAGATTACATTGTATCTATTTTTACTTTATCTCTTTAGTTTGCTTTGAAGTATTTTTACTTTCTGGATTTTAACGAAAGCACCATCAAATATACCCTCTGTTATATTTTGGTTTATATTTAATTAACAGTTTTGTTACACACATTACACTAACATTTATCTCAAGAGAAAAGATAAATAAAATCATATTGTAAAAGAATAAAAGAACAAATCATTATATTACAAGTACACATATGTTAACCCTATTCCTTGTCTGTAAACTTAATATAAGTCTGAGCTGTATCAAACTAAAAAACTTTTGTAACGTTGTAACTTATAAAAAATTTAATTAAACTGTACTCTGCTAAAATATTGTGTACGACCCATTTTATTCACCCTCAATCTGAATTTGCAGCCACTTGTATTTTATTTCAGGTAGTTGTCAAGTACTCCATGAGTACCTGCCAACGTAAAGCCAACTTAAAATTCCCTCAGATATTTGGTTATTGGTGCTGTCATAATAGAGCACATACGCTTGAACCCCACAATTGGTCCCGAACATACAAGGAGACTCTGTTAAGTAATTATTTACAAGTGTTGCTGAAATATTCTTTTGAGTGTGAATTTTATGCCTCGTACTCGAGCAGAGCAGCGTAGAATGGATGATCAGGCCAATGATTTAGTTCAAGCCCTTCAGGCTCAATTAGAAATTGTAACGGCTAGACTTAACCAAATTGAAAATGGACGGAACCAAGACGATAACCCTCCCTTGGTTGAAGGTAACAATCCTAACTTATTTCAAGGGGAAGTGGGTAATCAGTTGCTTACATTTCTGACTAATGCCAACCGTTCTAGAAATGATTTCTTTGATAAATTTAGCAATGACAGGGATGATAACCCTATGCTGTATCTTACTAAACTTACCAGATATGTTAGAATGCATGGTTTAAGGAATAGTTATCATCATATTGTAGAGAGAAGTTTGAGAGGTTGTGCTTTGATATGGTATCAAAATATAGATCATGAACTCACTTTTAATGAATTTGCTGATAGGTTTCAAGAGAGATTTTGGAACGACCAAATTCGGTCGAAAATCCGAGCTGAAATAGCTACGGGTGCTTACACTAGCTCTTGTAAGCTTGATCGACATACATATGTCAACCGACTTTATGCAAAAGCAAGTCAGATGCAAGGACAGTGGGAAGAATTAGAAGAAAGTGAGCTTGTCAAATTACTGTCCAAACATTTTGGGAGAAATTTTTCAAATGCATGTAGGACGGCAAGAGTAAATACTCTCCAAGAGCTAGAAGTATTGTTAAACGAGTATACTGATAAAGAGCTATATCAAGACAACCACTTAAGAAATAAGTTTGATACTAGAAATAATAATAGTACGGTGTATCAATACCAAAATGATTATAGAGATAGTAATGGTTATCAAAGGAGGAATGATTCTTATCAGAATAATCCTTATCAGAACCGTTCTCTTAATTCTTATCAGAACCAATATCAAAATTCTTATCAGAGAAATGGTTACAATAATAGAGGCCCCAATAGTAGCTCTATTAATTACAGAAACCCTAAGTATCCTAACCTAAGTAACTTCAATAATAGAAGTTCTAATAATTATAGAGGTTCTAATCACAGTAACTTTAATGATAATAGAAATCCCAATAGTTATAATCATAGAAATTCTAATCAAAGAAGTTATTCTAATAATTCAAATCAAAGATATAATAGAAACTCTGATAGCAATCATAACTTAGATAATAGAAATCCTAGAAATGGAAATCAAAACCATAGAATACAATCTATGTATGCTCAATGTAATGCTGCTAATTATCCTTGTGGATGTAACCATGAAGTAAATAATGTGCCGCTAAGGGCTAATGGCAATAATCAAAATGACAATGTTCCAATTCAGAACAATGAAACTAATAGTTCTTTAAACTTATAAACGGGGTGTATCCATGCAATAATAATAATAATTATGTATATAAAAATGATATTTCATGTAATTGTAAGACTGATAATCCTAATTTAAGTCAAGTTGGTGTTAGTAATTTAAGTAAGAATGACGAAGGAAAAATAATCCTAAATGATAATGTTATTGATGATGAGTTCTTAGTTAATGATATTAAATCTAATTATAGTCTAACCAATGACAATACTGTTAATGGTACAGTTTTAAATAATGTTAAAAGCAGCTCTGTTTCAACTGAAATAAGATGTGTAGTTAAACCTGATATAAACCTGTTACTTTGATTGTAATGATGAACTTGTGTATGTTATGATAAATAATGAGGATCAACGGATTAGTGATATTAATTTAGAACATGAGGATCAACGGATTATTGGTATTAATTTAGAACAACATGAGGATCAACGGGTTAGTGATGTTAATTTAGAACAACATGAGGATCAACGGATCAGTAATATTAATTTAGAACAAAATGGGGATCGACGAATAATTAAATCTACGATTGATAAAAGTGAATGTAATTTAGATCTAGAACGCGATAAGGATCAACGAGATATTTTGAAAAGTGATTATATTAATCAACAAGAATTAACTCCAAGAAGTACTGATGTATGTTATGAAGAAGATTTAATATTAAGTAAGGACACTTTGTTAAGTCCAGTTAATAGTTGTAATCCTTCTGAATGTCATGCACCGATGTCAACTTTAAACAACAATCCTCTAAATTCCAACGCAGTAGCAAATGAAATTGATGATAATGATATGCATATAAATACATTGTTTACAGAGGAAGAGATTGAAAGTAATCGTATTGCAGATGATGAAGTAAAGAATCAACGAGAACTACCTAGAATCACTGGAACTTTAAATGATGAAGCTTTAGAAGTACTTTTAGATTCCGGAAGCCAAATTTCTTGTATAAATGAAGAATATTTTTATAAATCTTTTGGTAAAGATAAAACTATTTGTAAGGTGCCGTTGAAAGGTATTACTGTGTCAGGAGCTGCGACAAAAAAGAAATATAAAGTGAAGGAGCAAGTCTTTTTGGATCTCAAGATAGGAATTTCTTCTTTGACAGTAAATTTTTTGATCATACCTTACCTAGCAGAGAAATGCATTTTAGGGATAGACTTTTTGTATGCGGTTAAAGGAAACTTGGACTTCAAAAATTTAAAATTTATTTATACTACGAATCAAGATGGGATAAAGGAAACCTCTTTTGTATTTCAACCCACTATTTCAACTATTAAGATTAACAATTTAAGAAAACATCAATTGAACTACCAACCTGCACTCATTAACCAGGATACCGTTGAAGAAGAAATACAGCGAACTGTTGATGGAATTTCTAATTTAAATAACAAACAGCGAACAATTTTTAGAAAGCTACTCTTAGAAAATAAAACCTTAATTGAAGATCGTGTTGGTTGTATCCAAGAATACGTTCATAAATTGAAGATTAAAGATGAAATCCCTTATTTTTATAAAAGCTACCCGATACCGTTTGCTAGTATGGATAAGGTGGATGAAGAAATCCAAAAGATGCTCCAACAGGGTATTATAGAATCCTCAACCCCCCATCGTCGCTGCTAAAAAAGACAATTCGATCCGTGTGTGCTTGGATGCTAGATTTTTAAACAATATGTCCTTATCGGATCACGACATGCCACCTACTATAGAGCAAATTTTTCAACGCTGCGAAAATACCAAGTTTTTATCCACTATTGATTTACGTCATTCATTTTGGCAAATTCCGTTAGATGAAGCTCATCGCCATTTTACTGCGTTTGTATGGAAAGGAAGAACGTATCAGTTTTGCCGTGTCCCATTCGGGTTAAAATCGTCGTTATCAGCCCTCATCAGAGGTTTAGGATGTGTGATACCACGTGACCTGGAGAAGTATATTCTACAGTATATAGACGACATTTTATGTTTAGGCTCAACATTCGAACAACATATTGAGATACTTAAGAGATTATTCAGCTGTTTTAAGAAGCATAATGTTACTTTAAATTTATCAAAATCAAATTTCTTCAGGAGAGGTGAAATATTTAGGATTCATCATTGGTAATAAATCTGTTAAGCCTGACAGTGAGAAGATTAAAGCGATTCATAAATTTCCTGTTCCTCACAGTAGGAAAACTCTAAAGTCGTTCATAGGACTAGTCATGTTCTACTCCCGTTTTACTAATCGCCTTGCACACTGTCTCAGTGGTCTTAACCATCTTTTAAAAAAGAAGTTAGATGGAAGTGGGACTCAGCATGCGATAAAGCCTTTCAAGATGTAAAGAACCTGTTTACAGAGGAAATTCAATTAAATCACCCCAACTTCAAAGAACCATTTTATGTTCATGCGGATGCTTCAGGTTTTGCCTTGGGAGCCAGTTTGAGTCAGAAGGATGCTTCAGGAAATTTAAAAGTCATTGCACTCGCTTCAAGATTGCTTAAACCTACAGAGATTACATACTCGATTACTGAGCTCGAACTCCTCAGTTGTATCTATGCCATAAAAAAGTTCTATACGTGGCTGGCTCATTCAAAGTTTTACGTCATTACTGACCATAAGGGATTAACCTATATACAATCGTGTAAGAGTCCAACTGCCAGAGTTTCACGTTGGTTGCTTTTCTTACAATCCTTAGATTGCGAGTTTGTTTACATTGAAGGCAAGTCAAATACTGGACCGGATGTTTTAAGTAGGAATATTGAGAACAGTTCCATTAATAGCCAAAATTTCGTTATTAACCATATTAATGAGGAAGAAAATGAATATGAATTTTTAACCAACATCAAAGAATACCAGAATTTAGACCCATTTTGTGTTAATATTAAGAACAATTTAGAAGAAAATCAACATTTTGAGCTATGGAATGATATCTTGTATGCTAACCAAAATGGACAGACCAAGTTAGTAATTCCCGAAAATATCATCATTAAGCTAATTTCTCGTTTGCATTGGCAATATTGTCACTGTGGGATCAATAAATGTTATTCTGCTATCAAAGAATATTTTTACTGCAAAAGATTGAAAAAACATGTTATTGACTTCATTACTAGGTGTCGTAAGTGTCAGCTTTGTAAAGACCCGAATCGTATATGTTACGCACCTTGGTCTAGCATTGTAGCTCAGCGTCCTGGTCAAGTTGTATCAGCGGATTTTTATGGCCCTCTCATTAAAGGCAGATCCGGTATGCAGTCTTTTTTGACAATTTCTCTAAGTATACACGACTTTTCGCCATTACAAAGGAAACAACGTTTAACGCCATCAAATGTTTACAAACATACCTTCGAGAAGTGGGAAATGTAGAGACTATTTTAACGGACAATGGTACGCAATTCGTGTCGCATAAATGGTCGAAATTTTTAGAAGAGAATAAAATAAGACACATACTAACACCTGTTCGCCACCCGCAATCAAACATCGCTGAAAGGATCAATAAAGATATGGGTAATGCCTTCAGAGTTCTGATATCCCACAAACACAGTCTTTGGCCGACCGTCTTACAGGATATAGAGAATACCATCAATGAAACCCATCATAGTACCACAAAGTGTACTCCTATATTTGCCCAGTTTGGTAATCCACCGGAAAGGAAATGGGTACCTTTCTTACCTAGAGAAATACCTAATATAGAACATCAAAGTCAGGAAAGTATTAATGAAAACATCAGAAGGGCTGCTCAGAAGAGAAATGAACGTTTTGCTAGAAATAAAATTAAAACCAGTTTTTGTACAGAAGATTTAGTATTAGTCAAAGCATTATGTGTTAGTGAAGCGGATAAAGGTGTGACAGCAAAATTTCTTCCTAGGTTTGAAGGCCCATACAGGATAGGCGAGCAATCCAAGGACCCTATTTATGTACTTTTGGACGAAGATGGTAGAATAAAAGGTCGTTACCACACATCTATGTTAAAGGCATTTAAGACTCCTCTTATTCAAACCCCTGTCGAGTTTTAAAGGTGAGTATTACTTTGTCTATTTGAATCTCAACTATGTCTTTAAAAATGTAAAATATCACTTGCTATGTCTTAATATTTTTTAGAATTTAGGAATTATGTAAATATCTTTCAATTTTTTATATTAAGAATGACTTTTGGATACATCCCGGGGAAAAAATAAATAAATAGATAAATGTAAATTGATTATATATATATGTATATACATATACTTAAATAAGTAAATTAAGTTTAGGAAGTAATCGTCTCGTTTCTGGTGTTATTATTATTGAAATTATCATTTATAATTATTTGACTTTTTTTTTTTTGTAGAGTACATTAATTTTTCATATTTTTTTTACAAAGCTTCTAACCTGAAGAATTTTTATTGCTGATTGTCTGCTTTTGTAGTTAAATTCATTTTAAGCTTTAATTTCCAGTAATTTACCCCTGCATAAGTTAATTACAAATTTTTTGCTCCGACAAAAAATTTCCTAATTAACCTGAGGTGTTATGTAAAGTCCGATAGGACTTGTTCTATAAGAAAGTAGAGAAATCACATCAATGTGAAATTACTTCATTTAAATTCGTGAATGAACATTTTTGCCTACTTACGTATTTTAAATACTGCGATTTATAAACTTTATGATTTCACATTCACCTAATTTTCTACTTTTATTAATAAATTTAAATAACCATTATAAAGTAATAAATTATAAATTTTATTGATGTAAACTTAAACCATGTTTCGTGTTTGTTTATATTTATTTTTCTGTCGACGCCATTATTATTTTTTTGGCCATCTTGTTTTGGGATCCAGTGTTACCTGACTTGATCATTCATAAATAAATAAAAATATAAGTACATAAATTTAGTAAATAGATAAAATACATAAATAAATTGTAATAAATAAATTTTAAGTTGAACGTTAATATAGAATAATAAAAATAGGAATTTTGTAAACCATCTGTACGCATTTCAGTCACCATTTTCTGCGTCTATTTGAAGATCCTTGTTTCGTACGTCTTTTTTCTGCCGATCCGTGTGAGTTGTCGTTCTCTGATTGGTCAATTACGCTTCCACGCATAAAATTTTATTTTTCCAGCCAGATCGCCATCAGAAACGAAATGCGTCGTTTTACTCCCAACTTAATTTTGTTTTATAAATGTTTTAAATGATTTTTATGACTCAAGCAGGGTGGAAATATAATTACAGGTAAGCTTTCAAGTCTTTTTTGTCATTTTCCGAACATTGTAGAAGTTTATTGTTGGCAAAATCTTCTTCTCATTGTACGACCACCTGTAGCGTACAGATTCCGTTCAAGTCTCATGGAGAGACAAGTCTAATTTATGTATTTGTCGAAGTAAATTAGTAAATTCATTCATATTTTTTGACCTCTTCTTTGAAAGCAAACTCTCCGAAGTTAATTTTTGTCTTTATACAACGACTCATACAGTTATGGATTTTGGTTATAGATCGAACGAGCAGGATGTCGGATGAATTGATGCAACAAAGAGTTTAATGTAGATTTACTGCCTTGTCCTTGGGACTTCATTTGGTAAGAGTCTTACATATCATCTATATCATGTTAAATTTTCTTCACCTATGTGTATCATACCGTTGTTGTGTTCAGAAGCTAATGTTTTGGGGTATCTGTTGCCAGGAATGATACACCGTATATTTCTACGTCGTATTTTTCTACGCCGTTTATTTCTACACCGGCTTATTGCGTTCTTACCGTTTCATTGGATGTACACCCCCTGACAGAGCCGAGCCGACCAGCCTTCAGGAGACGACCAGCGATCTCCTTCCCCTGAGGCGCTGACCCGCTGGGATTCTCACAGTAGTGGTATCGGTAAATTTGGATCAACAGATCAGGAACTTAAATACCTTCTTTCTTTAAACGTCAGGTTATGAACTTAAACATTTAATTTCATCATCAGGATAATAGTATATTATCAAGTGATCATCGAGTAATCTTATTTTCCAAATTTAATAAATAATTAACAATTAGAAATTTAGATTAGTAATGAGCATATGAGTGAGTGAGTGAGGAAGTGAGTAGATTAAGTTATATACTTGATAGTGCTTTCCTCTTTGGCACAAGATATATTATAGAATTCTTAAAAAAAAAATAAGTAAATAAATAATATATATACACTTATAAATAAATAAAATTTAGATTTTGTCCTCTTTTTATCCAGATTACATTGTATCTATTTTTACTTTATCTCTTTAGTTTGCTTTGAAGTATTTTTACTTTCTGGATTTTAACGAAAGCACCATCAAATATACCCTCTGTTATATTTTGGTTTATATTTAATTAACAGTTTTGTTACACACATTACACTAACATTTATCTCAAGAGAAAAGATAAATAAAATCATATTGTAAAAGAATAAAAGAACAAATCATTATATTACAAGTACACATATGTTAACCCTATTCTTGTCTGTAAACTTAATATAAGTCTGAGCTGTATCAAACTAAAAAACTTTTGTAACGTTGTAACTTATAAAAAATTTAATTAAACTGTACTCTGCTAAAATATTGTGTACGACCCATTTTATTCACCCTCAAATCTGAATTTGCAGCCACTTGTATTTTATTTCAGGTAGTTGTCAAGTACTCCATGAGTACCTGCCAACGTAAAGCCAACTTAAAATTCCCTCAGATATTTGGTTATTGGTGCTGTCATAATAGAGCACATACGCTTGAACCCCACAGGCTGGATAAATATACAAAATTTGCTAAAATAAACAAATAATGCAAAGCACTTAGAGTGAAAAATACTCTCACAAGGTGATGGCTCAAACAAATGAAAATAAACAAAACACTATTTAAATTACAAAATAAATTCTCAAGGAATTAAAAAAAATTAAATAATTAAATGCTAACTAGGAGCTGACAAGAGAAAAATTTAAGATAGGAAAATGAAAATAGCTTCAAAACCATAAACTAAAAATTCTGAGATGGCTCAGAACGATAAACATTATTATTATTTAAAATTTTAAAATTAATTATATAAACATAGTAAATAAATTCAAGAATTAAGGGTCATTTGGAGAAAACAAATGCTTAAAACAAGCTTTAATTAAATTGCTGTGATAACAACAGAGGAAAGTTCTGAGGTGGCTCAGAAAACATTTAAGGTACTCAAAATTTAATTCAAGTCAGTATAACAGTTTTAAAAACAATTAAAATTAAATAATCACTCAAGGCTGAGATTGAGGTAAATATATCAAACTAACAATTTGAAGACACACTTTACTGTGCAAAATAAAACAAGTTCTCTAAAGGAGTTCTTAAAGAGCAGGCAAAAGTATCTGATATGTGTCAAAAAGAAGACATAAAATATCTACATACTGGTAAGTACAATATATAAGTAAGCAAGAACATAATTTTAAAAATATAAATTAAATTAGGATATCTCACAGATGGCTGTGTAGATTAAAATAAATTAAGACTCTTAAGAGTTTAAAATTTAATTGAATAAATTAAATGCTTTTAAGGAAAGGTAAATTTACTTAAATTAAATCAAAGATGAATGCATAAATTCCTAGGGCATAAGTTAAATGACATGCTAACAAAGCATATGATAAGTACTTGATGGCAAGTAATAATTTTCAATGCACAAAATGTGCTAATAAAATTGCACCTCATGGTAGATAGAGAATATAATAAATTATTTAGAAACTGGAAAATGCTCACCAGAAGTTCAATAAATAGCAAATGTACTATATAGTACCAGGTAATAAATAACTTCATACTGCACAACAGGAGTGCTAGTATTATGTATTAATTAAATAAATAAAGAATCTAAATACATAAATAACAAATTTAAACAAAACAATAAAAATAAATTAGTACTAACTAAGACATTCTAGCACATACAAAATCAATGACTAGAATAAAATTATATCACAATGCAAGTGGTTGCCTAAGGAAAGGTACAGGTAAGTAAAGGAAAGGACAGTACTGAAACTTATGAACATATAAGGGTGTTCTGATGAAATATAGACCTGCCTACCCTGAGAGCTCTTACCCTAGGAAGTACAGAGAAAAGGAGAACATGGATCAGAGTAGGACAGGAAAACAAGGAAGTTCATAAATTAATAAATAAAAATGAAGGACACAAACATGATAACTAAAGTAGGAGCTAAAATAAATTTGTGATAAGGATCACTAAGGACTACACAGGTAACTAGGAAGGTTATAGGAACCTAAAATAAGTCAGCAGTTTGATGGCTGAAACTTGAAGATAGAGTTGACCTTGTAGAAGGGAGAAAATAAAAAATGTTAACTGCAGTAATGAAAACCGGTATTAATCACACTGTGTTAACCAAAGTAGGTGAGGCTTGTTGACGTTAAAAGGTTGATGATATCTGGTGATCAAGGTAGCGTAGAGATACTTAGGACAATGTAGGACTTGTACTGTGTATCATAGTATTCTAGTACCTCAAGTCAGCCAGGTAAGAGACTGTGTAGGCTCGTACAGGTGTCTCTAAAGGTTGGTAATGAATAGGGACGGTGTAGGCAGGTACAGGTGTCTCCTAATCATAAATAATAAGCCTGAACTGTCAAAGTGCTGGATGGCCAGCTATAAGTTCAGTTATTAAAGATGGAAGTATCTGGTATAGCGCCAATAAGCCAAAAAATAAAGTTTGACAATTTTGGAGGGGATCCTGTCTCCAAAAGATATGTCTTAAACTTAGGTGTCTAAATAAGACAAATAGATTACTAGTGAACAGTCTAGTACGGAGTTCTAAAATGTAGAGCAGAGTAGCATCCAACTGAAGAAAAGAAAATAAACTTAACCTAGCATAGAGCTTAAGGAAGGCAACCACTCAAAATAAATAACATTCAGGACAGAAGTAACAATGTATAATTAAAATAGAATTATGCAACAAGTTAAAAAATAAATAAACCAGGGTAACTAGTTAAACTTTAAAAAAGGTTATACTAAATCATCAGCACATGGAAGACAAACGGGTAACTTAACCTGGGTGCTAAGATATTAAAATAAAATTAAGGAGATGGCTCCTGTTATCACAGTAGTGATAATTTAAAAAACTAAATAATTAAATAAAATAAATAAACATTGTTAACATCTGTTTACAAACAAAAGGTAATAAGCGCTTGATATAATAGTTACACTTGTAGAACCAGGAAGATCATTTTACAGTTCATCTTCATTTTACAGTCAGCTTTGTTAGGACTTCTAACAAAGCGGATAAGACTGGATAAAGCCCTAACAGTCATAAGGAGATTCAAAACTGGTCATTAAATTAAATATATAATAAATAACAATAAAATAGATAATAGACAAGGTAACAGTTATATCAAAAGTAACAAAACATCGATGAGAAGCACTTAACTTATACTTCAGGTACATAAAGGTAATGACTAGAGCTAATGAATCAGTCACAAATAATAAATTTAACAACAATAAAATACAAAAAACAACTTCAGGGCATACTAAAGGTCTGTAGAACAAAGTAAACTACTTTATAGATATAAGGGGTAGCAGATCCTATCAATACTCAGATTAGAAAGGATGTGTTGGCCCTGGATGTGACGGTATTGTCGATGTGTGTGTAGGCCAGAAACCAATGGAATACTAAAGTTCATCCTGTATGAATGAACCTAGTTAAAGGAAGGATAGAAGTCCAAAGGGAGAAATATCTACCTTATGAATATCCAACTTGCAAGGACCAGTATGAAGATCCGGCTCGCAAGGACCATTATGTTGCATCAGGGGGTGTATAACCTGACCTGATCACAGCTTAACAAGGAAAGAAAAGAGAGAGGACTGTAAATCTCTAGGATAGGTGGGTTGAGTAGGTAGGATCTTAAGCTAAGAAATAAAACAAAGACTTTACTGGTATGTTACTGTACTTGACTCTGAATAAACAAGATACAGACATTCAATTAATAGCTTCATCAACTAGGTATGCCCTCAAATGTAAACAAGGTGCGCTCTGATTCAATGGTAACTAAATAGCTTAAATAACTATGCTAATACTAGAGGGTACCTGAAGGGTACATGACCTTAAAGTTAAAGCTGCCTGTCGAGACGGGAAGTGGCCAGCCGAGGGTTGCCATGGGCCTAACCCTCAACTAAACGCTGGTGCGTCGGATGACAGGTGATTTAATTAAAGAAATACGAGCCAGATACAGCTCTCGTCCGTACCGGACAGTAAGAGACATGAGTCTCTCATTAAATTAAATATATAATAAATAACAATAAAATAGATAATAGACAAGGTAACAGTTATATCAAAAGTAACAAAACATCGATGAGAAGCACTTAACTTATACTTCAGGTACATAAAAGGTAATGACTAGAGCTAATGACAGTCACAAAATCAATAAATTTAACAACATAAAAATACAAAAAACAACAACTTCAGGGCATACTAAAGGTCTGTAGAACAAAGTAAACTACTTTATAGATATAAGGGGTAGCAGATCCTATCAATACTCAGATTAGAAGGATGTGTTGGCCCTGATGTGACGGTATTGCCGATGTGTGTGTAGGCAGAAACCAATGGAATACTAAAGTTCATCGGTATGAATGACCCTAGTTAAAGGAAGGATAGAAGTCCAAAGGAGAAATATCTACCTTATGAATATCCAACTTGCAAGGACCGTATGAAGATCCGGCTCGCAAGGACCATTATGTTGCATCAGGGGGTGTATAACCTGACCTGATCACAAGCTTAACAAGGAAAGAAAAGAGAGAGACTGTAAATCTCTAGGATAGGTGGGTTGAGTAGGTAGGATCTTAGGCAAGAAAAAAACAAAGACTTTACTGGTATATGTTACTGTACTTGACTCTGAATAAACAAGATACAGACATTCAATTAATAGCTTATCAACTAGGTATGCCCTCAAATGTAAACAAGGTGCGCTCTGATTCAATGGTAACTAAATAGCTTAATAACTATGCTAATACTAGACGGGTACCTGAAGGGTACATGACCTTAAAGTTAAAGCCTGCTGTCGAGACGGGAAGTGGCCAGCGGGGTTGCCATGGGCCTAACCCCAACTAAACGCTGGTGCTCCGGATGACAGGTGATTATTAAAGAAATACGAGCCAGATACAGCTCTCGTCCGTACCGGACAGTAAGAGACATGAGTCTCTCATAAGTAAACAAGATTACTCACGACATCACTGCTATAAAAATTGATTGGCGGTCCAGCCAGGTTGTAATAAATAGGACCTCGAAAGGAAAACTTAAACTGATAAAACTTGTAAAATTAACAAAATTAATGCTAGGAACATGCTGGATGTAGCATGGCGGATCATGTACACAAAAGTAACCTTCAACAGGTGGCTAGATAAAAAAAATGGCAGTGTTGCCAACAAAGAAAAAAGGTAACCACAGACCTAAGGTGCAGCCGCCTAAATTCAAAAAAACATGTTAAGCATCGGCCTTAACACTTACTAAGTTTCAGTCTGAATACTCAAAGCAAAAAGAAACATCTGACCACTTTAACGATCTAGTCTCTGTCAACAACCAGTTTTTATTTGACCATAAGATAATCATTGCTGAAAAAGAGTCTTTGGTTGAAGATTTTATTTTAAATAAACTAGATGAAGATCTAGTTCCCGCTCAAACCCGAGGTAATCAGGATGGTAAGGGCAATTCTAGCAAAGTGGGCAAGGATAGCACAAGCCAACCAGGGTTTGTGTCAATTGATGATTCCGTAAGGTCCTTTCATGACAGTGCTATAAGCGATAACGAAAGTGTCAAATCTATAAAGTTTGACAATGTCAGTTAAAAAAAATAAAGGTAATATTCCAAAACCCTCTCTAGTAAATCCAATAGACTCGCTGACTGTAATGACGAAAATTCAGTTAATAAATTCTTCTACTACTTACAAATTCAACGGTGACAGCTATGAGTTTCCAATATTTAGGGAGGAAATTAAAATTCATTTAGAAGATGGGTTACTCCCGAATCCTATAAGAAAGTCTTTGTTGCTTAACTTTCTCGAAGGTGAGGCCAGAGACTATAGATACTTAAACAGTAAGACTGTCGACTCAATGGTGAGAAAATTTGGATTCCGGTCGACACTAGCGCGGCGGGGGACCTACCTTTCAATTGAGTGGGCGTGTCTTGATTTCCCGCTTTTTGCCCACAGTCAGTTTGAAATTTAATTTTTATACTCTGTATAGTTATACTTCTAACTAACCCTATCTCTTTAATCTTACACAAAACGCTTCTGATTATTTTTAAGTTTTTCATTCAAGTAATTTATTATTTTAATTGATTCAATCAGGTAATAATGAAATAGTGGCTAAAGTTTACACGTGGTAAAAGATAGATTTTGGCATTTAATGCAGCCTGTATTTTAATTACATCGGCAAGATGCGAACATGTAATTTAATGTAATTACCTGATAAAATCGACTAAATTAATAAATTAATTAAATGAAATTTACTTATCTGCCATCAGTTAGGTTCTCTGGAAGTTTAAAAAAGGTTTCTATTTACTTTTAGTTTCTGATTTTTTGAAATACAGAACATGCAACGGCGAACCGTTTTTGTGAAAAATACATACAGAAAACAATCATTTTATAATAATAATAAATGTAGCTGTCATAACCAAGAATTGCCTTGGTATTTATAAATTTTAATAAAAAAATATAATCAGTCATTTTTGGAAAGCTATTGGGGTTAGTTCATTAGTTGTCCGCACCGGTCCGCCGCAGCGCTATTTTTAGTAGCTTGCGATAATCGAATCCAAACTTTTCCTCATTTAAGTTAACCTCCCCTGCGGTGAGGCTAAGAAAGTAGCCAATTCAAACATGTCGCTTACATACGAGGGTCTATTGGAGTTGCTAGAGGAGCGTTTCGGAAGTGGGGTAGCTATTACGGAGTCTTGGGTGAATAAACTCACAGAAGGCCCTAATATTATGTGGAACGATGTATCGGCCCTAATAACGTTCGCTGATACTGTCAGAACAGCTTGTAAAGTCCTCGATAGACATTCGTTAAAAGAAATAAACACGAAAATATGTCTAAAGAAAATTTTAAGTCGCCTACCAGCCAAAGTTTTTGATAAATGGATTCATCAAGTAGTAGAATATAAGAACGGTAACGAAACTATTGAGGACTTATCAAGAGTTCTTGACTCGTATATAAGACGCATTAACCATCCAGTATATCATACGCTGTCAAAGGGTTATAAAAATTACAAAGATGCGGCCAAACCTAAACAAGTTAATAGTTATTTCTTAGATTCTAATACCCCCTCGTATGTTACGCTCAGTCTTACCTCTAATCGTAACTACTAGAGTTTGTAAAAACACTTGAGGTTCATAGTTAGATAAACTTTGTTCTGTTTTTACGGACTCTAATTTCTGAAACTTTCCTGGACACATAACTGTCATGTGTGACTTACCACAATCTGCACATGTTATCGAAATCTTACACTTATTAGCTAAATGACCTGGGCGTAAACATCTAAAACAGCCCTTTCTTACCTAGCAGTAACTTCTTTTCATCTATACTCTTAGCTTTCTTACACTCTTCCACACCGTGCGCATTTTTACAAAACACACAAGTAATAGGTTTCTTTTGTGTCAGTAAACCTGCGGCGGTTGGTGGAGAAACAATTCCTGATGACCCGGTGTCTGATGACGTTTTCTTCTTTTCTTTACTATTTGGAGAGTTAAAACCTGCAACTGCTAAACAAATTCTTTCCTCATTTTCAACCTCTCGTCTAATAAATAATAAAAGTGCATCTAATCTTTGATTCATCGTAGAAGTGGTATCGTAAGAACTACTCCTCTGCCAGGCTCTAAGTGTATCTTTCGGTATACACGACTCAACTAAGGGAAAAAGCATAGCAGCACATGCATCAGACTTAACTCCTAAAGTATCTAAAGCTTTCAGTTTTGATTCTAAATTATCATAAATCTGAGTTAAGTTAACTTTTCTCTGAACATTTGTAACTAACAGTTTAAGTAATTCTCGTACATAATATTCAATAAGAAGGTCTTCTCGACCAAATCGAGATTTCAAAGCATCAATTACTTTAACATAATTATTAGCTGAAACTGGATAACTTTCAATTAACTGTCTCGCCCTCGAGTTTGGTACTATAGATTGTAATAAATAATAAAATTTATCAATGACATTAATTCTTTCATTACAGTGAATTCTCTCAAACTGACCCCAAAATTGTATCCAGTCACCTATTTCTCCACTAAATTTCGTTAATTCGATCTTAGGCAGTTTGTAAGTTTCTGAACCCTCACTTCTCTCAATATTAGTTTGATTTACTGAATCTCTATCAACTGTAACTACTGGTGTTAACAATTTTCTAACTGTTAACTGCAACACATGAAATCTAGTTTGGTACCTGTCAGCTTGTTCCATTTCATCATCATAATTACCATCATCAGGTAGCGAAACAAGATAATTCAAAATAGCTGCATCTAGTTCAGTTAACTCTATCGCTTTTCGTTCTAACTGATTAAATCGAGCTTCGACTACTAAAATATCTATTGGTTCAGTCTTAAACATACCTTCTAAGTCAGTGCATAATCTCGTGAAAGCAGCTCTCGTGACTTTTCGAATACGTCTGTTGTTCTCATACTGTTGTTCTTCCATCGTCCTGTCACGGTCGCCAAATGTTAAAAATAGGTTCAAAGATGTAAGAACAATCAAAAATCTTCACTATATTCGATTTAACAATTTAACACAATTTGAAACAATAAACTTAAAAATATATTGACAAAGTCAAGTCAAAAGTCAATTGACACTTTCAACAGATGCAATTACTTCTCAAGATAAAAATTTATGGTTGAAAGCCATTGAAGAAGAAAAGAACTCATTAAAAGAAAATAATGTTTTTAAATTGATACCAACATCTGAAGCTGTGGGTAAGAAACTTTTATCAAGTACATGAGTTTTCAGAGTAAAAAATAATGGTCAATACAAAGCCAGGTTAGTTGTTTGTGGTTGCGAACAAAAGAAAGGTGTTGATTTCAATGAAACATTCTCACCTGTTGTTTCAATACCTGCCTTGAGACTTGTACTTGCCTATGCCAAGACTAACAATTATAAAATGACCCAATTTGACATAAAAACAGCCTTCTTATATGGTCATCTTAATGAAGATCTGTATATGACATTACCAGAAGGGTTTAATAATAAAAATGTAGTCTGTAAACTCCTAAAGTCACTTTATGGCTTAAAGCAAGCTCCTTACAATTGGAATTTGAGACTAGTAAATTTTTTAAAAGATATTGGTATACATCAACTTATGACAGATAAATGTATTTTTAAGAATAACGATGGATCACTCATTCTTATTCTTCATGTTGATGATGGCATTATTTTGAGTAATGATGAAAATAAAATTGATGATTTACTAAAACAACTAAAAGATGAATTTAAAATTAAAATAGAAAAAGAAGTTAAAAATTTTATTGGTTTTGAAATTGAAAATAATAATGATCATCTTATTCTTAAACAAAAAATGTATGTAGAATCACTATTAAAAGATTTTAATATGAATATGTCAAAGCCTGTTAACACACCATGTGTTGATAATGTGGAAACATTGACAGAAAATGAAACGAAGGTCGATTTCCCTTACAGAGAAGCTGTGGGTGGATTATTATATTTGAGTAACAGAACACGACCTGACATTTCATTTGCTGTAAATGTGGCATCCAAAAATATGAACAAACCAAGTTCAAATAATGTAAAAAGTATTAAAAGAATATTTAGATACCTTGTAGGTTCTAGTAATTTAGCTATTGAATATAAAACAAAATCAGACTGTAATGAACTTATAGCATACTCTGATGCAGATTTTGCTAATGATCCTGAATCTAGGAAAAGCACCAGTGGCTTTATTATAATGTATGCAGGCGGTCCTATATCATGGGGCACCAAAAACAGTCTATTGTTGCGTTAAGTACTGCTGAAGCAGAATTCATAGCTGCCTCAGATTGTGTTAAAGAAATACTAATTTCTAAAATCTTTATTTAAAGAATTAACCAACAATGATATTAATGTAACATTAAATGTTGATAATCAGAGCGCAATGTACACGATTAAAGATAGCTGTGAGAGCAAGCGTTCTAAACATATAGACTTGCGTTACAAATTTATCAATGAACAAATTTTGAAACATAAATTTAATCTTAAGTATTGTCCTACTGAAATACAATGGGCAGATGTTTTAACAAAGCCTTTGAGAAATATAAATTTCAGTAAATTTGTTAATAATATTTTTATAGAAAAATCCTAATGTTTGAAGTTTTTTTATTGTTAATTTTGCTATAATTAACGGGGAGTGTGAAGATTAATGATACCAAAATTATGAAGGGGGGGTCTTTTTATACTGTAGATCTGTATTTAGTTTTATAGTTGTCTTATGTTGTCAAACCTGTGTAATAAAAGTAAAATAAATGTGGTTGTTACTTACCTCTTCACGCCACGTGCGATTAAAAATTGTTGTGTCCGTTTCTTTATTGTAATATCTAAAATACTCACCGACCATACCTTAATTCCCTCACAGATAACCCTGAAATGTATACACCTGTGATGTCACCAGAATCCTCTTACCTGCTACAATCAAGTATAAACGGGGTTTTATTATGGGCTAGGTTGAATAAAATGCAACTAAATGTCAACAAAACTGTATTCATTAGGTTCACTCGTAGAGTCTCTCTTATCACGACTAGGTATAATATTTTTTGTAATGAACTACTGTGTGTATCTAGTGTCAGAGATCTTTGAGTACTGCTTGACTCAAAATTGAAGTTCGATCTATATGTAGATAGTATAGTTTCTAAAGCTAATAAACGTTTAGGTATGATCCGATGTTTGAGTAAGGGTCTCTCTTTTGAGAGTTATTTCAGGTTGTATTGTTCTTTAGTCCGTCCCCTACTTGAATATGCAGTCAAATTATTTGGAATAATTTGCCCAAAACCAGATCTGACCGAATTGAGAAAATTCAAAGAGTTTTTATTCGTAGTGTCTATTTTCGTTATTTTTACAAAATCTCTTGGCTAAGGCAAGAGAGTTAAATATAAAGCAAGAAAGGGGAAAGGCATAGACAAGAGAGTTTAATATAAAGCAAGAAAGGGGGAGTGCTTAGACAAGAAAGTTAAATTAAAACAAAGGCAAGGCTAAGGCATGAGAGTTAAATATAAAGCAAGAAAGGGGAAAGGCTTAAACAAGAGAGTTAAATATAAAGCAAGAAAGGGGAAAGGCTTAGACAAGAGAGTTAAATATAAAGCAAGAAAGAGGGAAGGCTTAGACAAGAGAGTTAAATAAAAAGCAAGAAAGGGAAAAGGCTTAGACAAGAGAGTTAAATATAAAGCAAGAAAGGGGAAAGGCTTTGACAAGAGAGTTAAAAATAAAGCAAGAATGGGGGAAGGCTTAGACAAGAGAGTTAAATTTCAAGAAAGAAAGGAGCAAGGCTAAGGCAAGAGAGTTAAATTAGAAGAAAGACAGAGGGAAGGCTAAGGCAAGAGAGTTAAATTAGAAGAAAGACAGGAAGGCTAAGGCAAGAGAGTTAGATTAAAAGAAAGACAGAGGGAAGGCTAAGGCATGAGAGTTAAATTAGAAGAAAGAACGGGAAAAGGCTAAGGCAAGTGAGCTAGATTAAAAGAAAGAAATGGGCAAGGCTAAGGCAAGAAAGTAAAATTAGATGAAAAAAGACAGAAAGAAGGCTAAGGAAAGAGAGTTAAATTAAAAAAAGACAGAGGGACGGCTAAGACGAGAGAGTTAAATCAGTAGAAAGACAGAGGGAAAGCTAAGGCAAGAGAGTTAAATTAGAAGAAAGACAGGGAAAAGGCAAAGGCAAGAGAGTTAAATTACATGAATGACTGAGGGAAGGGAATAGCAAGAGAGTTAAATAAGTAAAAAGACAGGGGAAAGGCTTATACAAGAGAGTTAAATATAAAGCAAGAAAGGGGAAAGGCTTAGACAAGAGAGTTAAATATAAAGCAAGAAAGGGGGAAAGCTTAGACAAAAAAATTAAATATAAAGCAAGAAAGGGGGAAGGCTTAGACAAGATAGTTAAATATAAAGCAAGAAAGGGGGAAGGCTTAGACAAGAGAGTTAAATAAAAAGCAAGAAAGGGGAAAGGCTTTGACAAGCGAGTTAAATTAAAAGAAAGACAGAGGGATGGCTTAGACAAGAGAGTTAAATTAAAAAAAACAGGGGCAAGGCTAAGGCATAAGAGTTAAATTAAAAGAAAGACAGGTACAAGGCTAAGGCATAAAAATTAAATATAAAACAAGAAAGGGGGAAGGCTTAGACAAGAGAGGTAAATATGAAGCAAAAAAGGGGGAAGTCTTAGACAAGAAAGTTAAATAAAAGAAAGAAAGGGGCAAGGCTAAGGCAAGAGAGTTAAATATAAAGCAAAAAAGGGGGAAGGCTTAGACAAGAGAGTTAAATATACAGCAAGAAAGGGGAAAGGCATAGACAAGACAGTTAAATATAAAGCAAGAAAGGGGAAAGGCTTAGACAAGAGAGTTAAATTTAAAGAAATACAGGGGCAAGGCTAAGGCAAGAGAGTTAAATATAAAGCAAGAAAGGGGAAAGGCTTAGACAAGAGAGTTAAATATAAAGCAAGAAAGGGGAAAGGCTTTGACAAGCGAGTTAAATTAAAAGAAAGACAGAGGGATGGCTTAGACAAGAGAGTTAAAAAAAAAACAGGGGCAAGGCTAAGGCATAAGAGTTAAATATAAAGCAAGAAAGGGGAAAGGCTTAGACAAGAGAGTTAAATTTAAAGGAATACAGGGGCAAGGCTAAGGCAAGAGAGTTAAATATAAAGCAAGAAAGGGGAAAGGCTTAGACAAGAGAGTTAAATATACAGCAAGAAAGGGGGAAGGCTTAGACAAGACAGTTAAATATAAAGCAAGAAGGGGGGAAAGCTTAGACAAGAGAGTTAAATTTAAAGAAAGAAAGGAGCAAGGCTAAGGCAAGAGAGTTAAATTAGAAGAAAGACAGAGGGAAGGCTAAGGCAAGAGAGTTTTTTTTAGAAAAAAGACAGTGGGAAGGCTAAGGCAAGAGAGTTAGGTTAAAAGAATGACAGAGGGAAGGCTAAGGCATGAGAGTTTAATTAAAAGAAAGACAGGGAAAGGCTAAGGCAAGAGAGTTAAATTAGAAGAAAGACAGAGGCAAGAGAGTTAGATTAAAAGAAAGACAGAGAAAAGCTAAGGCAATAGAGTTAGATAAAAAAAAAGACAGAGGGAAGGCTAAGGCATGAGAGTTAAATTAGAAGAAAGAACGGGAAAAGGCTAAGGCAAGAGAGTTAGATTAGAAGAAAGACAGAGGGACGGCTAAGACAAGAGAGTTAAATCAGTAGAAAGACAGAGGTGAAGCTAAGGCAAGAGAGTTAAATTAGAAGAAAGACATGGAGAAGGCCAAGGCAAGAGAGTTAAATTAGATGAATGACTGGGGAAGGGTATAGCAAGAGAGTTAAATTAGTAGAAAGACAGGGGGAAGGCTTATACAAGAGAGTTAAATATAAAGCAAGAAAGGGGGAAGGCTTAGCCAAGAGAGTTAAATATAAAGCAAGAAAGGGGAAGGCTTAGACAGAGATTTAAATATAAAGCAAGAAAGGGGAAAGGCTTAGACAAGAGAGTTAAATATAAAGCAAGAAAGGGGGAAGGCTTAGACAAAAGAGTTAAATATAAAGCAAGAAAGGGGGAGTGCTTTGACAAGAAAGTTAAATTAAAAGAAAGAAAGGGGCAAGGCTAAGGCATGAGAGTTAAATATAAAGCAAGAGAGGGGGAAGGCTTTGACAAGAGAGTTAATCAAAAGAAAGACAGAGGGAAGGCTTAGACAAGAGAGTTAAATTAAAAAAAAGACAGGGGCAAGGCTAAGGCATGAGAGTTAAATTAAAAGAAAGACAGGGGCAAGGCTAAGGCAATAGAGGTTAATATAAAGCAAGATAGGGGGAAGGCTTAGACAAGAGAGTTAAATATAAAGCATGAAAGAGGGAGGGCTTAGACAAGAGAGTAAAAAATAAAGCAAGAAGGGGTAAGGCTTAGACAAGGGAGTTAAATTAGATGAATGACTGGGGGAAGGGTATAGCAAGAGAGTTAAATTAGTAGAAAGACAGGGGGAAGACTAAGGCAAGAGAGTTAAATTAGAAGAAAGACAGAGGGAAGGCTAAGGCAAGAGAGTTAGATTAAAAAAAAGACAGATATTCCAGATGTTCTGGATACCTAGAAACCATTAGTATCTTCCCTCGCAGTTTCAACTGTGAAGGACTTTTAACTGTGCAAGCAGTTCAAAAAGTGGTTGAGAAAACTTTAAAAAGCTTTGAAGCTGGTAACCATGTTCTCCTATCATGCTGTGATAGGAGAACATAAAAAAGACATACTTCTAAAAAAAATTGAAGTTAATGAATATACAAGGAAATGCCTACTTTATCCTAGAAGACTTTTTGAGTGATAGACCACAGCATGTTGTTTTTAATAATGAGACGTCCTCTGAGGAGGAAGTAAACATAGGGGCGCCCCAGGGTTCCGTAATTGCATGCTTATTGTTTATTTTAAGCACTAATGATATGCCTAACTATTTGGAATCAGCAGCAATAACACAAAAACAACTAATGCCTCAACTTCAACATACAGATGTAACTGACTCTGACAACTATAAAGACATTAATTTAGAAATAATAGCTTATGCTGATGATTCCAATATTGCTATTGAACATAAAGATGTTACAATTCTACAGCAACAAGGTCTAGATAAGCTTGAACAAATATATACCTGTTTCTCTGATAATAATTATAAAATGAATAAAGAGAAGACTCAAAGCTTGCTGTTAAGTCTAAAAATTAACAAAAATCAGGAACCAATAAAATTTCTAGGACTTATACTTGACGACAAACTTACTTGGAAACAACACCTTGACAGTCTAACTTCTAAAATAGCGTCGTACATATATGCTTTCAGGAAACTTAAGAACCGAGTACCAGAGGAGACCATGGTTACTGTTTATAAGTCCATTATTCAGAGCAGACTTAGCTATGGCATAATTATGTGGGGTCATACCAATACTAATCCGCTACTCTTACAACAAAAAAAGATTATCCGTATTATATTAGGACTGCAGCATGACGATACTTGTTTGACTCATTTTAGAAAACTAAAAATTATGACAGCTATAAACTGATTTATCTACCATACTTTATTGTATATCAAGAAGAATATTAATTTATTTGACAAAAACAGCCTGACACACGACTATAACACAAAAAATAAAGACGCTCTGGTCCTTAGTATTCTTTATTCTATGGCTCTGGTCATACCAGACCACAGACTAAAAAAATCAGAAGTTGGTCATAACATACTAGGCATTAAATACTTTAATAGTCTAGGAAAAGACATTCAAGAATTGCCTGAAAACCCCTTTAAAAAGTATATTAAGGAATATCTTATAGAAAATCCTTTCTATACTCATCAGGAGTTTGTCAATAGGTCTCTCAAGTCTAAGAAATGATTGCTGTGTTTCAATATGCACATATATTTTATTTAATGTTATTAATTGTTTTAAATCTATTGCTCATTTATGTATTTTTAATGTTAAATGTTGTATATAATAATAAGTAAGCTTGGTATTAATTTTAAGTTCATTTATTGATACTATCCTTAATTTTAATCATTTGTTTAAATATCTCTTTCATTTATTTATTTTATATTATTTTTTTTTTAAATTAGTTATTTCACTACCTAATATTAAGTGCAAATAAATCATTTTTCTGTTTAATATAAAAAAAATGACAATATCCAAAAGTTTTATGACTTGTAAAACATGATAGAAATAAAGGCTATTTATTCATTTATTTTATTTATTTATATTTAACTCTCTTGTCTAAGCCTTCCCCCTTTCTTGCTTTATATTTAACTCTCTTGTCTAAGCCTTCCCCCTTTCTTGCTTTATATTTAACTCTCATGCCTTAGCCTTGCCCCTGTCTTTCTTTTAATTTAACTCTCATGCCTTAGCCTTGCCTCTGTCTTTCTTTTAAGTTAACTCTCTTGCCTAAGCCTTCCTCCTTTCTTGCTTTTTATTTACCTCTCTTGTCTAAGCCTTCCCCCTTTCTTGCTTTATATTTAACTTTCATGCCTTAGTCTTGCCTCTGTCTTTCTTTTAATCTAACTCTCTTGCCTTAGCCTTCTCCTTGTCTTTCTTTTAATTTAACTCTCATGCCTTAGCCTTCCCTCTGTCTATCTTTTAATCTAACTCTCTTGCCTTTGCCTTCTCCCTGTCTTTCTTTTAATTTAACTCTCATGCCATAGCCTTCCCTCTGTCTTTCTTTTAATCTAACTCTCTTGCCTTAGCCTTCCCTCTGTCTTTCTTCTAATTTAACTCTCTTGCCTTAGCCTTGCTTCTTTCTTTCTTTAAATTTAACTCTCTTGTCTAAGCCTTCTCCCTGTCATTCTTTAAATTTAACTCTCTTGCTATACCCTTCCTCCAGTCTTTCTACTAATTTAACTCTCATGCTTTACCCTTCCCCCAGTCATTCATCTAATTTAACTCTCTTGCCTTAGCCTTCCCTCTGTCTTTCTTTTAATCTAACTCTCTTTCCTTAGCCATCTCCCTGTCTTTTTTCTTTTTATTTAACTCTCTTGCCTTAGCCTTCTCCCTGTCTTTCTTTTAATTTAACTCTCATGCCTTAGCCTTGCCCCTTTCTTTTTCTATATTTTACTCTCTTGTCTAAGCCTTCCCTCTTTTTTGCTTTATATTTAATTCTCTTGCCTTAGCCTTCCCTCTGTATTTCGTTTAATCTAACTCACTTGCCTTAGCCTTTTCCCGTTCTTTCTTCTAATTTAACTCTCTTGCCTTAGCCTTCCCTCTGTCTATCTTTTAATCTACTCTCTTGCCTTAGCCTTCCTCTGTCTTTTTTCTAATTTAACTCTCTTGCCTTAGCCTTCCCTCTGTCTATCTTTTAATCTAACTCTCTTGCCTTAGCCTGCCCTCTGTCTTTCTTCTAATTTAACTCTCTTGCCTTAGCCTTGCTCCTTTCTTTCTTCAAACTTAACTCTCTTGTCTAAGCCTTCCCCCCTTCTTGCTTTACAGAAGAAAACAGAGGGAAACTAATTGAGTCCACTAGCAATAAGTTTGAGAGATTTATTGATAAAATAAAAGAATGTTATGATCAAGCTTTTCCTGAAAAGAAAACTTGAATAAATAGCCTCTACGCGGCCTCGGCTCTTCGCGCCTCGTCCGCTTCGCGGCCACATTGTTGTTGTTTTGTGTTATGTATGGTTTCATTATTGTTTCTTGTTACATGGCATTTTGCCACGTATTTAGCGAATCTTCACAGCCTCGTTTCACAGGCCTGAGAGGCTTTCTTACAAATTTGATTTTATTAATCCTCTATTATTAATAGCAAGCAATAATATTACAGTTAACAAGCAATATAAAAAAATAATAAGTATATTTAAATACATAACTAATACGTTTTTTTTAAAGGTATAAAGAATACAAGGAAAAAACTGTTGAAGTAACCTTGTATAAAGGGTAAGAAAAGATTATAGTTTCATCAGCTTTAGTTATCGTCGACTATACAAAAGGGTATAAACTCTTACATACATTTATGATTGTTTATACAATTTAAAGAAATGTCAAATTTGTTTTGTAACAAATTGTTTATTTGAGTAAAATCTTAAGGTTGAAAAAATATATTCATGATTATTTAAAATAAAAATACCGTTTGCGTCACTTAGGATTGTCCGATTGAGGACAATCGAAGTCATCACTTAGGATGACTTCGACTATACAAAAGACTACTTCGATGTTCTTCCTCTTTACGGGTCTGCTTAGCTCGGCGTGGATCAGTGGAAGCCATTTTTGCCCTGTCTCTCTGGGACAGTAGGCTTACCATGATGGAGCAAGAGGTAGAGGTCTCTCTTTTATACTATATCCCCACCTCTAACACTACTGAAACCCAACAGATATCGTACGAGTCTTTGACCTAGATATATACATATATACAAGATTATATATATGTATAACGATTGCGCCATTTGTGATGGTTCGATTGAACTGAAATTGGTCTTAATCGATTCAGCTAGCCGTCTTCATAACACGAAATACCTTGTTTTAAAGCCATTTCAAGTTTCAAAAAAAATTTTTTTCATGACGTCATAACTTTAGTTGATGACGTCATAATCTTTGTATAAACAATAGGCCTCGTAACCTCCACAACATCTCGATTTGCAAAGTTTCGTTTCAATTTGAGAACGCCTTCAAGAGTTATCGTTCGCCATACGAAAGGGTAGAAACTCATAATATATATATATATATATATAATATATATATATATATATATTATATATATATATATATATATATATATATATATATATATATATATATATATATATATATATATATAATATATATATATATATATATACATAAACTTTTTTCGGACATATATTTTTGTTATCAGGAAGCCAATAGGAACCGATTCCACTCACTCCCACCCTCAACTTCCGTCATCCGAACAACCTCATAAGCGTCATTTTCATAATGAAAATTTGCTAAAAAGAGCTTAATCCCTGGTTCACAGAAAAAGAAGACGAACAAAGACAGCAAGTTCAAATTTTGTACGACTTGAATAAAAATAACAAAAACAGTGTAGAGTGGCAAAAATACAAACAAGAAAAGAAAAAGTATAGGAAACAGTTAAAATTAGCCAAACAAACTTATTATAGAGACAAAAATATTAGTAAAACTACCTGGGATATAGTTAAAAAAGAGACATATCAAAGTAAAATACAACAGAATACAGACAAACTGACTCCAAATGACTTTAATAACTTCTTTATTAACAGCGCAAAATCAATAAATACAGGTAATGACAACGCACTTACTTACGCTACAAACTACTACAGTAATATTCTCCCCCAAGACTCCATCTTCTTTTTGAAAACTGCAACTGAAATAGACATTATTAATATTGTACGAAATATGAAAAACTCTGATTCTAAAGACTACTATGGACTTACGAACAATTTAATTAAAGACAATTTATTCGTCATATTAAAACCTTTGACTATATTTATCATATTGACATATACAACACAGAAGAAAGAACAAAAGAAAGAACGGAATACAAGAACAGAAGAAAGAACGGGAAAAGGCTAAGGCAAGTGATTTAGATTAAAAGAAATACAGAGGAAATGCTAATGCAAGAGAATTAAATATAAAGCAGGAAAGGGGGAAGGCTTAGACAAGAGAGTTAAATATAGAAAAAGAAAGGGGCAAGGCTAAGGCAAGAGAGTTAAATTAGAAGAAAAAAGACAGGGAGAAGGCTAAGGAAAGAGAGTTAGATTAATAGATAGACAGAGGGAAGGCTTAGACAAGAGAGTTAAATTAGAAGAAACAACAGGAAAAGGCTAAGGCAAGTGAGTTAGATTAAAAGAAATACACAGGGAAAGGCTAAGGCAAGAGAATTAAATATAAAGCAAGAAAGGGGAAAGGCTAAGACAAGAGAGTTAAATATAGAAAAAGAGAGGGGCAAGGCTAAGGCAAGAGAGTTAAATTAGAAGAAAAAAGACAGGGAGCAAGGCCAAGGCAAGAGAGTTAAATTAGAAGAAAGACAGAGGGAAGGCTAAGGCAAGAGAGTTAGATTAAAAAATAGACAGAGGGAAGGCTAAGGCAAGAGAGTTAGATTAAAAGATAGACAGAGGGGAGGCTAAGGCAAGAGAGTTAAATTAGAAGAAAGAACGGGAAAAGGCTAAGGCAAGTGAGTTAGATTAAAAGAAATACAGAGGGAAGGCTAAGGCAAGAGAATTAAATATAAAGCAAAAAAGGGGGAAGGCTTAGACAAGAGAGTTAAATATAGGAAAAGAAAGGGGTTAGATTAAAAGATAGACAGAGGGAAGGCTAAGGCAAAAGAGTTAAGTTAGAAGAAAGAACGGGAAAAGGCTAAGGCAAGAGAGTTAGATTAAAAGAAAGACAGAGGGAAGGCTAAGACAAGAGAGTTAAATCAGTAGAAAGACAGGGGGAAGGCTAAGGCAAGGGAGTTAAATTAGATGAATGACTGGGGGAAGGGTATAGCAAGAGAGTTAAATTAGTAGAAAGACAGGGGGAAGACTAAGGCAAGGGAGTTAAATTAGATGAATGACTGGGGGAAGGGTATAGCAAGAGAGTTAAAATTAGTAGAAAGACAGGGGAAGGCTAAGGCAAGGGAGGTTAAATATAAAGAAAGACAGGGAGAAGGCTAAGGCAAGAGAGTTAAATTTAAAGAAAGACAGGGATAGGCTAAGGAAAGAGAGTTAAATTAAAGAATGACATTGAGAAGGCTAAGGTAAGAGAGTCAAATTAAAAGAAAGACAGGGTGAAGGGTAAAGCAAGAGAGTTAAATTAGATGAATGACTGGGAGGGTAAAGCAAGAGAGTTAAATTAGAAGAAAGACAGAGGGAAGGCTAAGGCAAGTGAGTTAGATTAAAAGAAATACAGAGGGAAGGCTAAGGCAAGAGAATTAATATAAAGCAAAAGGGGAAGGCTTAGACAAGAGAGTTAAATATAGAAAAAGAAAGGGGTTAGATTAAAAGAAATACACAGGGAAAGGCTAAGGCAAGAGAATTAAATATAAAGCAAGAAAGGGGGAAGGCTTAGACAAGAGAGTTAAATATAGAAAAAGAGAGGGGCAAGGCTAAGGCAAGAGAGTTAATTAGAAGAAAAAAGACAGGGAGCAAGGCTAAGGCAAGAGAGTTAAATTAGATGAATAACTGGGGGAAGGGTATAGCAAGAGAGTTAAATTAGTAGAAAGACAGGGGGAAGGCTAAGGCAAGGGAGTTAAATTAGAATGACATGCACAGGAGAAGGGCTAATAAGAAGAGTCAAATTAAAGAGAAAGACAGGGGAAGGCTAAGACAGGTGAGTATAAATCATATGATTATACAGGCACTCTAGCTAAGACAAGAGAGTTAAATCAGTAGAAAGACAGGGTGAAGGGTAAAGCATGAGAGTTAAATTAGATAAATGACTGGGGGATTGATTGATTGATTGATTACTGATTTATTTAACCACGCAGAATTAGGACCATAAGGTCCTCTCTTCCATTCAACGTGGATAAATTTTCAGCCGATTTCTTTATCAAAATTACATAAAATATATACAATAAAATATTACAACAATATGCAAAATTATCTTTTTTATACAATAAATTTATTGTTTTAACTATGAAATCTTACTCTATAAAAATCCTTAACTTAGTTATTTAATAGCTAATTTCTTGTAATTATAGTTAATTTTGTATCATTATATTTTTAAAATTAAACATCTTTAGTATACTTTTTTAGAATGTTTCCCTGTTTTTTCATTTCAATGAATAGTTCTCCTAGCGATATTTTACTAGCATCAAAGTTAGTTTCCGAGTCTTCTTCGTCTTCGGAGAATTCCGATGACTATATTAAGACAAGGTGGACAGGTCCAAGCACTGTTTTGTTGCACATAAATTTTTCTTCTGTAACTTTAACGCATTTAATATGATATGTACCGGAGCATAAAGAACAGGTTAATTTGTGTGCATTGTAGGAAAAGCCTAAATCACAAGTTTTACACTTCAATTTCTTTAGTAAAACAAGGCTGGCTGCATTGTTTTCTGAAATTTTTGAGCTAGAGTAATTTTTTACAGTTTGGCTGCCTGCAGCTCTCGAGGAAGATATGGGTGTACAGTCATTCCTATGTTTACGGGCATTTGTACAAGATGTACACCTCTAAGTGTTGCTTTCCTTGTATACTTCGGACTCAATATCATTTATACCCGGTGTGCAAGTAAGGTGTTGTCTACCTCCACAATCACTACAGGAAAGAGACTTGTGTCCATCAAGTTTTTCCTCGCAGGAGGAGCAAGCAGTGCCAGCAAGACGATGAAACATTTTATGGTGAATTAAATGGAAAGATATTGATTTTTAATAAGAATATAAAAATTTATCAAGTGTTTTAGGTAAAAGAAAATAATTAGGTCAAGGTCACGCTATTTTTCTTCAATTAAATCTATTTAAACTAAACTGAACTAAGAAATATAAACTGCTGAGTTGACTTTATAAAAAGATAATTAATAATTAGATACCGAAATAGAAGTGGTGCCTAGATGTTAACTCGGCAATGTACAAAAACCAACTGGGAAAGGGTATAGCAAGAGAGTTAAATTAGTAGAAAGACAGGGGGAAGGCTAAGGCAAGAGAGTTATATTAGAAGAAAGACAGGGAGAAGGCTAAGGCAAGAGAGTTACATTAGAAGAAAGACAAGGAGAAGGCTAAGGCAAGAGAGTTAAATTAAAAGAATGACAGGGAGAAGGCCAGGCGCAGATCCAGCCCAAATTCTTGGGAGGGGCGATTATTGAGGGCTTAGTATAACTTAATTAATTTTGCATAAGAGTGAAGGTGCCTTAACTAGGGCTTAATTAGAATAACATAATAGTATTATTAAAAAAAAGTATCAAAGATGCAAGCAAAGCCAGCTAAAAAAGAGTTTTAGCAAATTTTTATCATAAAAATTACACTTATGAGGTTGTTTGGATAATAACGGTCCATTTTTGTTCCTGTTATTTATTAATGACTTAAGTTTATTACTTAATAAAGTGCCTCACCTTTTATTTGCTGATGACATAAAGATTTTTCTAAAAATAAGCTGTTTAAATGATTTTCTTATCTTACAAATGTTTTTGAATTCAATTTTTGATTGGTGTCTTCAAAACAATATGTCTCTTAATATTTCAAAATGTAAAGTGTTAACATTTGGTACTATTAAAGATCTTCTTAATTTTGATTATACTTTAAACAATGATGTGATATCTAGAACTAATAGTATTATTGATCTTGGTGTCTGTTTCGATGTTAAATTAACTTTTAATAATCATATAGATAATATTATTGCTAGAGCTAATAAGCTTCTTGGATTCATCAAAAGAACTTGTAAAGACTTTTCTAATATTAATACGCTTAAATTTTTATATCTGTCTCTAGTCAGACCATTATTAGAATACTGTTGCATAGTATGGTCACCTCATTATAATGTTCATATTAATAGACTTGAATCTACCCAAAGAAGATTAATAAGACTGATAGCTTGTAAAATAGGATATGACTATCGTTCAGTTCCTTATATGTATAAACTTTTAGATTTAACCACTTTATCTTATAGAAGAAACTATTTCGATGTTATCACAATCTACAAATTATTCCATGATCTCATTGACTGCTCTGACTTGAAAAATTCTTTAGTTTTAGTTTTTCACCGGTACAATACAAGATGTAACGATATATTTTTTATACCTTATCAGAAAAATAATTATACTTATAACTCACCAATTGTAAGGGCTCAAAGGAATTCAAATGCTATCTGTAACTCATATCAAATTGACTTTTATAGAGATAATTTTACTTCATTTAAAAAACAATTAAAAATGTGTCTTTTAAATCCTAATAATTTAGATGTCTGATTCTTAAATTACTGTGCAATTTTTAAACTCTAAAAATAAACCAAATGATATTATAATTATTACCAAAAATTAGTTAATTAGCTTTTAAGTTTTTGTGCAATTATTATTAAACTACATTTATTATCACTATATTTTTATAGTAATAATATTCATATTCTGAATGTTATTTAACTCTTTTTATTTAATTATTTTTTTTATTATATTTTTTTTTTAATTACAATAATGTAATGTGCAATTTTACCTTTTATTTTTCTTTTCTTTTTTTAGATTTATTGCTATTTAACCTAGCCCCAGTAATCTAAGTGTACTTAAATTTTTTGTTTACCTAATTATTTTATTTTTTTTTTTATTATCTTTAATTTAAACTTTACTTTTTTTAAGGAATTAAACAATAGTTTGTGTTATATTTTTGTTAACTTACTCATTTATAATTTTTGTCTAAATTATTATTACTTTTTGTTTCTTACATTTTATAATTTTTACTTTTGTTTTCTTTTATAACCATAAATTTTTGTGGGTAATTGCCTGTAAATAAATAAATAAATAAATACAAAAATTATATGTCAAAACAATATATTATATATATTATATATATATATATATATATATATTATATATATATATATATATATATATTATATTAATATATATTATATATATATATATATATATATATATATATATATATATATAATATTTTATTATATATATATATATATATATATATATATAATTATTAAATTTTTTTTTGTGTGTATATAAGATCTACCTTTACGTATGGTGAAGGATAACTCTCGAAGGCTTCCTCAATTCAAAACAAAACTTGACGTATGGCGAGATGTTGAGGAGCTTACGAGGCCTATTGTTTGTAAATAAATTATGACGTCATTAACCCAAGTTATGACGAAATGATTAAAAATTATCTTTAAAACAAGGTATTACATTGTTAGACGGTAAGCTAAATAGATTAAGACCGGTTTTAGCTGAATTAGTCCATACCAAGTGGCGCAACGGTATATATGTATATATTATTTTTTATATATGTATACGTCTAGATCAATGACATCTACGATATCCGTTAAGTTCAGTAGTGCTAGAAGATAGGAAGGTAGTATAGAAGAAGGACCCCTACCTTTTGTTCCGCCATTGTTAGCCTACTGTCCCAGACAGACATGACAAAAATGGATCCCACGAAACTATGGCGAGCTAAGCAGGCTCGTAAAGCAGCAGGAAGGTTTTCTTATGGTCGTAGGCATTTAAAAACGATTGGAAACGGTTTCTGTTCAGTAGGATCATTCTGAATAGCTTTATTGGCCAATAACTTCATTATGACGTCATTACCAATAAATAAAAAAGTGTTCTTTTAGTACACATTATCATACAGTGGGTGTACGATAATTTTTCAACGCTACATATATCTTATTGTACATACGTAAACGTCTATATGGCCTCAAAAGGGCCATATCAACGATAGAAATTCGCTAGATATATGGCAAAATGATATGTAAAAATAAATACTAAAATAACAACTTTGTGGACTTGAAAAGGACATAGCTAGGTGACGAAAATTCGCTAAATATATGATAAAATGCCATTAACAGCAAATAATACTAAACAACGAGGCCGTGAAGCGGCCACAAGAAGGCCCCCGGGCTGCGAAGTGGCCCGAGTGACCAAAGCTGCGTAGAGGCCTTATTTTGTTTTTAGAACTTATTTCTGACATTGATAGCAAGATGTAAAACTCCTCGCAGAGGCGATCATTCTTTATATTGAACACTGATGTTAAATATCTAAAATAGCATCATACCAAAATGATTCTGCAGGGGTTCCCAAAACTGCATCTAAGTACCATCCAAATAAATTTTAGCTTACTTTGTATAAAACATTTCTTTATTGATGTGCCCCACTGCGGTTTAAGCATAAACAATAATTATTTCTAGTTATAATTACATAAAATATCAGGTTTTTTAATTAACAAGTAACAAACTATGCGAGCGAAGCGAGCTAAAGAAAATTTTTCTCTTTTTAAATTAAATATTTTTCTAAAATTTTACATTTTTTTCTTAAAAAGTTGGAATATAGTAAAAAACTTGCCGCCGCCGCCTAAGTTTTCTTCTTTTTCCCTTCTTTTTCCTCCATTTTTCGGCTCTTGGGGGGGGCGATCGCCCCCTTCGCCCCCCCCCCTTGTATCCGCGCCTGGAGAAGGCTAAGGCAAGAGAGTTAAATTAAAAGAATGACATGGGGATGGCTAAGACTAGAGAGTTAAATCAGTAGAAAGACAAGGTGAAGGGTAAAGCAAGAGAGTTAAATTGGATGAATGACGGGGAGGCTAAGACAAGAGAGTTTAAATCAGTAGAAAGACAGGGGAAGGCTAAGGCAAGAGAGGTAAATTGGAAGAATGACTGGGGGAAGGCTAAGGCAAGTGAGTTAGATTAAAAGAAATACAGAGGGAAGGCTAAGGCAAAGAGAATTAAATATAAAGCAAAAAAGGGGAAGGCTTAGACAAGAGAGTTAATATAGAAAAAAGAAAGGGGTTAGATTAAAAGATAGACAGAGGGAAGGCTAAGGCAAGAGAGTTAAATTAGAAGAAAAACGGGAAAAGGCTAAGGCTAGACAGAAAAAGAAAAAGAGAGTCTTTCTACTGAGAGTCTTTCTTGTCTTTCTACTGAGTTAAATCAGTAGAAAGACAAGGTGAAGGGTAAAGCAAGAGAGTTAAATTGGATGAATGACGGGGGGAAGGCTAAGACAAGAGAGTTAAATCAGTAGAAAGACAGGGGGAAGGCTAAGGCAAGAGAGGTAAATTGGAAGAATGACTGGGGGAAGGCTAAGGCAAGAGAGTTAAATTAGTAGAAAGACAGGGAAAAGGCTAAGGCAAGAGAGTTAAATTAAAAGCAAGACAGGAAAGAAAAGCTGATGGTTGTTTTTTGCACGTTTTGGCTGAAACCTATATCTGAGAAACATGTCTGAGTAAGATAAACAGTCATATTTTATTTTATGTGATTCAAGTAGACTAATATTTGATGACAAACACTGATATATAATGTTATTAAAACACGACGTTATAATGTTTGCTGCTTGTTCTTTTAATATTTATTTTTGTTAAATCCAAACATTTATTACTGGGGTGCAATTAAAGTTTTAATTTTGTAAGATAATCTCAAGACTTAATAATTTAGCTTCTAGTCTTACAATATATTTATTTTGTTTTTATTTTTACTTATTTATAATGCTTTATGACATTTTAACAAAACTTAAATTAATTCTTTTTATTAATAAATTTGAAATAATAAGTCTTAAGCATGCAGGTGCCCTTAAATTAAAATTGAATGGAATAAGGCTTAATTAATATGTCCTTAAATGATAAAACTTTTTTTTTTCCCAGATGTACTGGATATATTTGTGTTTAATTTTATGTTTTAAAAGTTTATTCTAACTGTTTTTATATATATAATTTTAATTTATTCCATTCAATTTGAAATAACAATCATCATTATTAATTGTGAGGGTAGGTGTAAAACCTTTTGCACTGCGACTTTGAGTCTTTTGTACAAGTTGCCTCGTGTTCTAAGCTTATAGGAGATCCTTTCCTTTTATTATTTCTAAAAGTTTGTGTACTAAATTGGCATCTGGGTTTTCAATTCTGCTTAGTGTGGCTTCTCCAAACAACAGAAATCTCTTGTATGCTAGAGCTTCGCATTCAAAGATGATGTGTGATGATGTTTCAGGGCATTGGCCACAGAGTCTACAGACAGGCTCTTCTTGAAATATGCCGATGGTATGCATATGTTTGCGTAAGTGACAATGACCAGTTATTAAGCCCGTCACTATACTCAAGTTTTTCTTATTTAGCTTTAGAAGAGCATCTGTCAGTTTGGCTTGAGGACCTCTCAACATGAGTTTACTGTGCCTCAAACCAGGAGCATTATTCCAGTGTTGTTGGTGTTTACCTCTAAGCCATTCATTCACTGCCATCTTGACTTGTGTTTTCGAAATGCCAATAACTGGTTCAGGTCCTATTGGAGTTGATTTGAACCTTGTCTTGCTAAATCATCTGCAACCTCATTACCATCTATACCTTTATGTCCTGGAACCCATCTAACTGATACTTGATTTTCAGCAGCCAAACTGGTAAGGTTTTGTAAACATTCCCACACCAGTTTAGAGTTAACTTTGTAGGATCCCAGGGCTTTTATGGCAGCTTGACTGTCAGAATAAATGAACACTGACGCTTGCTTAGTGTTTCGCTTGAGATTTTCGAGAATGCAGGTGTTAATTGAGAACACTTCTGACTGAAAGACTGAGGCATGTTTGCCTAGAGGGTTAGAGATTTTATTTTCAGTGTTAAATTCATACACACCTCCACCTGATCCGCTGTCCATTTTAGATCCATCTGTAAACCACACAACAGCATCGTCTTTTGGTGGAAAGGAGTCTTACCACCTAGTTACAACTAAGTGAGAACGGTTGATCATAGGAGTAAGATATTGTCATGTGGTCGGAGTTCATATCTAGTAATGGATTACGAATCAGTGTGATTATTTCAGAGTGTCCCCGGTGTGGATTTGATTTCCAGTTACCAGAAATTTGTAGTCTATATGCTGCTAATCGAGCTTCGCTTTTGATGACAAGTTCAAGAGGAGGAAGCCCTAGCATTACTTCTAAAGAAACTGTAGGACTTGTGCTCATAGATCCAGTTATTGAAAGACAGGCCAGCCTCTGAACAGAGTTTAATTGTTTTACAGCAGTGGCTTGGTTTGTTTTAGGCCACCATACCAGAGAACAGTATGTGATTACTGGTCTGACTACTATTAAGTAAAGCCAGTATAAAACACGTGGTTTTAAACCCCAAATTTTTCCAAAGGCTCTCCTTAAGGACATAAGTATTAGTTTTGATTTGTGAATGACTCTATCTAGGTGAGGGTTCCAAGTCAGTTTTTTATCTAGTATCACTCCAAGGTACTTTACATGATCAGTTAACTGTAATCTTTCTTCAAACAGCATTGGGGTTCTTACAGTAGGTTGATTTCGCTGCTTGG
The DNA here is from genome assembly GCA_018340805.1 of Microvelia longipes. Lineage (NCBI taxonomy): Eukaryota > Metazoa > Arthropoda > Insecta > Hemiptera > Veliidae > Microvelia > Microvelia longipes. The sequence continues at coordinate 54,022,136 of JACMZG010001870.1, read as the reverse complement.
TAAAGATTATTAGAGCTGTTTTAGAAGGATTAACTGAGAGATTAACATCTCGACACCACTTTTCAATTAGTGATATTGGGTTTTGCATAACTTCAAGAGCTGTATTTATAAATTTGCCTGTAATTATAACCACTATGTCGTCAGCATACCCAATGGTAAAATACCCATTACGATTTAAAGTAGATAAAATTTCATCTACCACCAGACTCCATAAAAGAGGTGATAAGAATAAGAATAAGAACTTTATTGTTTTCATTAAGATACAAAATTGCACAATAGAAAAAAGTCAGAAAAATGCATTAAAAATAATAAAAGTAAAGAAATTACTTATTTATGGCTTTTTACAAAATCGAACCACTCATTAAGTGTGTAAAATGGGTTTTCTAATAACAAGGATTTTATTTCTTTTTTAAAAAGATTAAACTCAATATATTTTATATTAGAGGGAAGGGAATTGAATAATTTAATTCCAAGAATTTTATGTCCTACTTCCGATTTTCTTAAGCGATGTGAAGGAATCTCTAATATATTTTTATTTTAGTGTGGTACCCATGGTAGTGACTATTTACATTTAAAGCTATTTAAATATTTTTATATACATTAGTACATTATATATATACAAGTTATAAATGGTCATAAGGCCTTGCTTTTAAATAAATCCTTTACAATGATCATCATGCTTAGATTAGTAATGATCCTGATGCATTTTTTCTGTGTAGCAACAATAAGCTTGAAATGTTGGCATGACCCCATAATATAATTCCATAGGTCAGCCTGCTCTGCACCATGGCTAAATAAACTAAACGAGATATCTCTAGAGGTATTGTGTTGCACAGCTTTCATAAAACATAAATATATGAAGATACTTTTTTATGTACCATATTTATATGTGGTATCCAAGTTAGCTTGGAGTCCAAGATGATCCCTAGAAGTTTTACTGGGGGTTTTTCAGTTGTATTCCTAAGAGTAAAGGTAATGCTCTGTGTTTTTTCATGGCTTATTTCAAAATTATTGGCTTCTAGCCATTCATTGACTTTATTTAGTCTCTCTGCAGCGATTGTCCTTAAGGCATTTAAGTCCTTATTTGTGTGGATCAGATTCGAGTCATCAGAGAAGAAGACTTGATCCTCATCAAAGCCAGGAGGTGCACTGGTTTCAAGATAATTATTCAGATCATCTTGATCCATTATGAAAGCCAAGCAGCCTAAAACAGAACCCTGTCCAGCTCCGTCTTCTATCTCTTCTACTAGAGATTCTTCTCCGTTGTAGGACACATATTGATACCTTTTATCATAGAAAGACATAATGAATGTTTTGGCATTACCTCGAAACCCAAAAAAATCAAGCTTATAATTAAATATAGAGCAAGGCATGGTGTCAAATGCTTTTTTAAGGTCTATGCATGTCAGTTCAACATACTCTCCCCTCTCTAAGCCCTCAATCGCTCTATTCACTACCTTCATAACAGCTAGAGTCGTGGACATACCTGGTCTGTATCCAAATTGGTTATCACTCAGTAACTTATTACATTCCAAATAATTAACCATTTGTTCTTTTACAATAGTCTCCAGCAGTTTTGAGAAGACAGGTGTCAATGACAACGGTCGATAACTCGATGGGTCGTCAATATTTCCTTTTTTATATAAAGGTACAACTTTAGTAAGTTTCAGAACTTCCGGAAACTCTCCCCACAATAAAGACTCGTTAACAAGAGTATGCAAAGGCGTAAGTATGATATAAATAATTCTCTTTAGTAGGTTATTAGAGATACCAAAGCAATCTTTTGTATTTGAATATTTAAAGTGTGTTACAATATAAATAATATTCTCTTTTGTTACAGGTGCCAAGAAGAAGGCTGAGTCAGGGGTTCTCTTACAACTACTAACCAATTCTTTAGCGTCTAGATTGGATTTTGTCGTGATTTTTTTCTTTGATATATCTATGTAATATTTATTGAAAGAATCAGGTTTAATGTCAGCTATTTTTTGTGTTTTATTTATTCTTCCCGTCTCTATATTAACCAATTCCCAAGCTTTCCTAGACATATTTGGTGCATCCTTTATTAAACGTGCATTGTGTTCACGTCTTACCATTTGTAGGTGTTTAAGATAATTTTTCTTTTCTTCTTTGTATGATTTCCATAAAGAGCTTTGTCTATCATTCTTTCCTAAGTCATAAAGCAAAGCAACTTTTAGTTTCATGTCCTCTTCCCTCTGGCCAAACCAAGGACATTTCTTAGATTTAGGTTTGTCGACAATTTTTTATAACCTTCTCTGGAAAACAATCTAAGTAGGTATTTAAATCGTAGTCATGAACATTTCCCACAGAACGTTAAGGGGAAGAGTTTGACGAACAAAACTCCAATCTACTGCATTTAAAGATTCTGCGTACCTGATCAATGAATTTTCAGATATAGGTCTGATTATCTTCTCCTTTACACGGTGGCAATTATTGTTTTTAAGTAAAGACATAAATATATCTTTATGGTCAGCAGTTTCTTGTCCCACTTTAACACTTAACTTAGATTTGTAGATGTTTGTAAAAACATTGTCTAAATTGTTATTTCCTCTAGTTTTTTCTAAAACCCTCTTTTCCAATCCGAAGGATCTAAAAAGGTCAGTCACTTTTTAACAGAAACTAAGTTTTCATCTAGAAAATTAAGATTGAAGTCGCCACAAACAATGAAAAAGTTGTATGAGTCTATAAGTTTGCTTATGGTTTGGTCGAGAGTTTCAATAAAATAAATTGATATCTCCTCTAGGAGGTCTGTAAACATTGATGAAAACAATATCTTCCTGGAGTATATAAAGCAGCCATTTCACATTGGCTTTCAACAGACATTTTGCTAACTATATGAAGTGGTTTATAATCAATAGTTTGCCTCAACATTATTGCTGACCCTCCTCTAGTCTTCACGTCTCTATAAAATGCGGAACCCATAACGAAGTCTTGAGGTAAATAAAGATTTTCTTCTTCATGGGAGAGCCAGTGTTCACTTATAAGTAATATACTTAAATTATGCTCTTTTATAATGGCTTCTATATATTCGATTTTGTTCCTTATGCTTTGAGCATTAAAGCACATACAATCAATAAAATTAATTTTGTCAGAAATAACTACCTCAGATCCAATACTGTGTTGGCTCTCCGAAAAAAATACTTTTTGACAACCACATTTGATGGCCAAATCTTAGGGTCTAATAGTTCTTGTTTCATATTATCATTAGCAGTAAGTTTAAAGCAAGCATTTCTACCCCTAGACGGCAGGCTTTCACATTCAAAATCTTCCAGCGGGAACAGGCCTTTCAGATGATTGATTATAGCCGATTCAGGAGTATTTTCCATAACCCTTCCTATAAAAGATTAATCTTTCTAGGAACACCTTTAAAATTAGTAAGATTATTGCATCCTCTGACTTCCCTTTGTTTTGATGGATGAGGTTGATTATTAAGTCTTTTGTGGGGGGCATGTTGGTTAATATTCTTTTTTAGAGCTCCAGCAAAGTTTAACATGCCATTGTTTTTATTAACTCCGCTATCTTTATTTGTCAAATATTGATTGCTTGAAGCAGCAATGTTGTCATGTTGTATAAGAGAATCACTATTGGGGAGAATAGCATTGTCTTTGTTGAATACAGCTAACTGATCAGATAGATCTACCTGCAGGGGGGCACCGGGGGTAGACTCGCACTCGGCTAAATCAAGATCCATACTTGGAGAACCTGATAAAACCTTTATTTCTGTGTTTACATCATAGATAAAGGATATAATTTACATTACAAGTACCGGTATTTAACGTGTTTGCGATGTTATCAACAGTATCCGCATCCGATTTATTTTTTTCTTGTAAATTGTTTGTTTTATCGTGGTTTAAAACCATGTCTTTTAGAGAGTCATCCTTTTTTACGGAAGCGTATTCAGCAGTAGAGTTAGATTGCGATGCACAAAGGTGGGATTGGAGGTTGCAAATCGGGTTTGTTTTTATCTCATTAATTGCCGTCTTCATTTCGACAATCTCAGTTTTCAATTCATTAATTATATTGAAGAGCCTTATTAAGCTAATCGGTTTGCATTGCAAACATAGAAAAATTAGTTCTCTACCTTGTTTTAATTCTAACACACGTCCCTCACAAGCTGTCATTTGATCGAGACATTTTATGTGGAATTTTATGCCACAGCCGTCACAAATCGTTATAAATTTCTCTTCTTTAACAACTTTATTGCATTTTGAGCACTTACTGTCCATTAAAATCATTTTAAAATTTAGTTTTAGATGAAAAAGAACAAGTATTAAATAACTCGCGTTCTTATCACTCTTATCATCAAAGAAAATGGTATCATTTAAATGATATAGAATTTATAACTCTATATATAAAACTCTATATAGATAGCACTCCACCTTGAGGGCAACCTCTTGTAACTCGTGCTTCTACAGCCTCTCCAGCTATACATGCTGTTATTTTCCTTCCTAGAAATAAATTACCGATCCATTTGCAAATTGTGTCTTCAACTCTTCGATCCTTTAACGATCTAATAATAGTATCGTATGAGGTATTATCAAATGCTCCTTCAATATCCAGGAAAGCACCAACAGCACATCCTTTGTTGGCAAAAGCAGTTTCTATCTTGTTCACCACAACATGCAAAGCACTCTCACATGATTTGCCTGCTTGGTAAGCGAACTGATATTTATTTAGTGGATTTACAGTGAGAGCAGTCTCACGAATATGCCTGTCAATAATTTTTTCCATAGTTTTCACCAGAAAAGAAGATAAGCATATGGGTCGGTAGGATTTTGCTTCTGAGTAAGAAGGACGTCCAGGCTTAGGAATAAAGGTGACGTTGGCTGATTTCCACGAGTCAGGAATGTAACCAAGAGCTATGCTGGCTCTGAAAAGACTAAAAATTAAAGGCGCCAGTACGTCTATCCCTTGTTGTAAGAAAACAGGGTAAATCCCATCCGGGCCAGGCGATTTGTAAGGTTGAATAACAATCATAGTCTTAATAATACTTGTGTAAATTCCTATAACACTAGATGAGAATCAGTTTAGAGCGTATAAGAGCCCAGACCCCATCAGACCAAAACAGGCCACATCTCACCTCCCACACACCAAAAGCAAATCCATGCAAGTAAAATTCTATACATAACACATAGGGGATAAGCAGCAAAACACAGCCTATCAAATCGGACTATATCCAGCCCCACCGCGCTCTAAACTGATTCTCACTCTATTATAGTCTTTATAAAGGGTTTATCCTTTTTATAACGAACATAAAATAATTGCTTAAAATGAAAAAAAAAGGATCTGTGAGTAATAAAAAAGAAAATGACTTAATTTTTTTTTTTTTTTTTTTTTTAATAGTTATTCATTAATGAAAAGATCTAATTTTAATAAATTTATGAAATAATAATAAAAACAATTAATTTTTTTCTTATTAGGATTAGATAAACAGTCAATAATATTTTTTTCTTTAAGGAACCTTTTTCTAATCGGTTCATAGGTGGGGCATACAAAGAGAATATGCTCCAAACTCTCTTTTTGAATCAAATTGCAAGTTCTACAGGTGTCTGTACAATCAATAGAATATTTAATACCTTTATGCCAGATTTTTATTTCCTTACTACTTGAAAGTCGTATTTGGCATATTAGTTTTACTATGTTGAAATTATTGCACTCTAAAGTTAGGTATTGTTGTACATCAGTATAGGAGGCTACTTGTCTAAAATACTGAGAGTAGTTGGAGTCATAGACTTTTTGTATGTCTCCACTGAGACAGTGGTTTTTCATTTTAAAGACACAATCGGGAATTTTTTTCTTTAATTCTGATTCAGTTAGGTTTTCCGAATTCCACAAACCGTCTTCACCTATTTCAAATAAATACTTTTTTAGGTGGCTCACCCAATTAAATGCTAGGATCTCATTTTTCTCATCACACTTTTTGAGCACGTTATATGATTGATAAGGTAATCTATTTGCCGACATGGTTATTATTTTGGCCCACCAATTCAGCATGGCTTTAAATATGCAAACTTTAAGGTGGGTTAAGCCCAGCTCTAATCTTACGTAATGATTAGGTGTATTAGTAGGAAGTGAATAAATCTGTTTAAAATAGGTGAGTTGAACTTTCTCAATTTGTTCTATGAAACCTGGAGCCCATAGTTCAGCTAGATATAAACCAGGTTTGATTATTGTTTGGAAAAGCTCTTTTTTAACCATTAAAGAGGTTGATTTAGAGTTGGTTAATAATTGCCTTATAGAGGAGGCAGCAATATTAGTCTTTTTAATAAAATATGCAGGAGCTTTAGCTTAGCTTTTTTTCCTAGTCTTACAATATATGTATTGCGAATATCTGTAGGCCTGAAGCTTTGTTACGCTTTAGGTCGTCTCAAACTAAACGGGTATAAGTACGTAAATAATATCTTTTAAGGTCTTGCCCTGAAGACCAAAATTTAAAAAAAAACTTTCAAATCGCCAAGTTGAAGTGGAGAAAAAGAGGTTCGAAGTGTCATTTATATTATATATATATATATATATATATATAATATATATATATATATATATATATAATATAATATATATATATATATAATATATTATATATATATATATATATATTATATTATATATATATATATATATATATATATATATATATATATATATATATATATATATATATATATATATATATATATATATATATTATATATATATATATATATATATATATATATATATATATATATATATAATATATATATGTATGTATGTATATATATATATATTGTATTTCTAGACACTCACTCTATCTTTCGAACGGATTAATATTTTTTAACCAAACTTAGTACAAAAATCAACCTTTGGGAGGACACGAACCCTATTGAAAACCAGGTTTTTGTGACGTCATTAACCCGGTTTGCTGAGTCAGCAAAATTTTCAAAAAATCAGCAAAATTCAGGGTTAATATTTTTGCCGTGAAAAAGGTCAATATTTATGTTTTTTAAGACGCTGATCGAATGAAACCGGTCCGAAGTCGATACGACCACTCTAAGTGACCTAAAAATCGAAAAAACCATTGTAAATTACCAAAAACCAGAATTTAGGTCGCTTAAAAAAAAAAATTAGAGTAGGGTGTCGTTTTCTATGTTATTTTGGGCGCTGAATCGAATGAAACCAGTCCGAAGTCGATAAGATCATTCTAAATGACCTAAAATCGATAAAACCATTGTAAATTACCAAAAACCAAAATTTAGGTCGATAAAAAATAAATTTCAAGTAGGGTGTCGTTTTCTATGTAATTTTGGGCGCTGATCGAATGAAACCAGTCGAAGTCGATACGACTACTTTAAGTTACCAAAAAGTCGAAAAAAACTACAAAAATTATAGAAAACCAAAATTACGGTCGTTGAAAATTAGATTTCGAGTAGGGTGTCGTTTTTAATGTTTTTTATGCCTCTGAGTTGAATGCCAGTAGTCCGGAGTCAATACGACAACTTAAACTCAGGGTACCTGGGTTCACATCCTGGAAGGGTCGATAATTTTTTATCGTTTTTTTTTACTTAATATAAGTTTACAACTAGAAAATAATTCTGGCGCGGTGGTCCGCATGTCAAAGGAAATGCGCTAAAACCTTTAAAGATAACTGACTAAGCTTAAAGATTAGTAACTAATCTTTAATCTAGTGCAAATAATAGTGCGTACTTCTAATTTTAGAGGCATAGTTTTGTACAACAACTGGATGATTATGCGCATTTCCTTTGAAAAATATAGACAAAATGAGTTACGAGCAGTGCTTGACAATTGAGTAACTGCTTAGGTTCTAAAGCATGAACCGGAACCACGCTATGGGCATGGTTGTTGCATAAGCAAGAAATGGGTTGTTTAGCACGGAAACACGCATTCTAAATGAAATCGCCCGACAACGGACCACCGCGCCGGAATTATTTATTTAGTAGTTGTAAACTTATATAATGTAAAAAGCACGAAAACACGCATCCAAAGGAAATTCGCCCGACATGCGGACCACCGCGCCAGAATTTTTTTAACTTTAAATTATTATATCTAGCGAGCCTTTTTTTACTATGTATTATGATAAATATACGTATTGTAGCGAGCGAAGCGAACCTTTTATACTATGTAAAATGTTAAAGATACCTTAACTAGCAAGGGAAGCGTGCCTTTTTGACTTTATACTTTAAAATAGTAAAGCGTCCGAATGTTTCGATAGACTATCTTCGCTTGCTTTAAATAAATAATTTTATTTCATGTATTCTTTTGACGTGAGTTCTTGATGCACGCATTACTAGTTATAATAAAATATATTGTAAATAAGGCTCGCTTCGCTCGCTAGTTTGCGTAGATTTATATTAATGCATAGTAAAAAAGGCTCGCTTCGCTGGCTGGATTGCGTATGTTTATAATAATACATAGTTAAAAAGGCTCGCTTTAAATTTAAATTTTTTGAGTTTATTATTTTAGCCGCCTTTTTTAAATTATTAAAAAAAAATTTAATGTTGGCCATGAAACATATATTTTCTTTTTCTACTCTTTAAGGGCATTAAAACGATATACAACACGATTTTTAGCTCAAAACTTTTTTATCCGGTCCGCCATTTTGAAAATATTTTTCGGAATATTACCAAAAACTGTACAGCTCTGACATATAGTTAATTTTACTTGTATAAAAGTATCTAAAGTATATTACAATAGATCTTCATCTTGTAAATTCTTATAAAATTAGTAAAAACTAATTATTATATAAGATTATGGCCGCCATGTTGAATTTTTCGGAATTTATAATACGACACACGGCTAAAATCAATTGACAGCCCGCCAAAATCTCATTTCTTTCAACCCTCTTTTCTTAATAAAAAAATCCCTTCTTTTATGTAACAAAAAAAATTCCCTACCCTGGCAACACTGAAAGTCAGGTTATGTTTTGAAGTTTATTATTTGTATTTATTTGATATCATATTTTTTTATTTTTAAAAATGGACAGCTGGACAAGGGTAACCTAGAGATAACCACAGTACGTTTTGGTGTAACCTACTGATAAGAACCATTTTCTAAACAAAAGATTTTCCCCGTGTATTAGCATAGGACAAAATTTTTAGGAGGTGTTTTTTAATATAATTTTTAGTATTTAACTCTTGAAATGTTATGAAATCGAAAGTTAGACATCTATATTTACGTTAGGAAAGAAAACAAGTGTGGTTTGTTCGATTTTTCCGAATAAAATACGGTAGTGAAATGTGACCTTTTTTTGTGCATTTTGGACTCTCCGTTTTTTGACTTTTTTTAATATAATTCATATTATTTAACTCTTGAAATGTTATGAAATCGAAAGTTGGACATCTATATTATCGAAAAGAAACAAAATCAGTGAGGTTTAGTAGATTTTTCTGAAATAAATACGGTAGTAAAATCTGATGTTTTTGTTTACATTTTGCACTCGTTTCTTTCTGGTGTTTTTGTACTATGTTTGACTTCTTATTAAGATAATATCGTATATTATTTGTTTCAACGACAAAGGTAACTTGTTTATACTGAAAGAAGTATGTATATCAGCATTTGTGGTATGGAATATTAGTCTTTGTTGATAAGTTGCTCAAGTCACTTCTGTGCATTGATGCCGTGCATAATTTAAGTGAAATGTCAACATCTTCTATTCATTTTTATAATCTAGAAGACGTGCATGCTAGATTTTTGTTAACTGATAAAGGATGCATGGAGACATTGGCACAAGTTGAATCAACTTCATGCATAAATAATTACTGTTGTAAGATGTCAATGTCATTAACTCAATTTATGTTAAAAACCAAATAATCTGTCAATATATAACTGTGCGAGAGACACCTAGGAAATATAACAAGCAAAATGCAATACTACACCTGGGATTTGTTCCATCATTCGACATTTGTCTTCATTGATGGCTCTACATAATGTCATGCCCCGCGTTTCGTCACGTGTAACTCATCAGGGTGCCGACGGAGCCTGAACTCACTGTAACCTTTGATTAAAATTCCAAAGAATATAATGTGAAGTATTTACCAGAGATGAGCGGTGCTCTCTTACCACCATCATGCTTGGCAAGCAAAACATGTATCATTTGATACTACCGAGTTTTGAAAAACAAGAATACTCCCACAATATAACTGATCGAGAGACACCTAGGAAATGTAACTTGCAAAATGCAATGCTACAAATTATCTATGTTCATAAAATGATATTGTAATGTCAAACTTTATGACTCATAACAACTGCGAAGCTATGCCCACCTCAAGAAAGTCAAGTTTCATTACAGTGAAGCCTTCACGAGCATCTGTCGCAACCTTCGTGCGACTGTAGTCAAAATATTTTATTCCTAATTAGGATTTAAACTTGTATTAAACTTATCTTTTATTGTTAAAATTTTATATTATAATAAAATTTAGTAAAATTGATTCTTTTATTTTATTCTAATTTCTCTACGACCTACACCAATTGAGGAGGTTTGTCATATAGGAGCCTGGGCCACCCTAAATCTATAAGATCTGATATACCTTAGCTTGAGCTTTGTTCAGTCAAACACATACCTGACTGAGGTGTCCATCAGTGTCAAGGCAGACAGCATACAAATTTGTGATAAATATTTTTTGTTAAAAATAGTTTTCTCGTTTTTTGAATCGAGAGAGGCATCACATGTGTGGTTCCCAGACTTCTCAGGATATATGAATGAATTTTCTTGTAAACCTCATTACCTCAAATAGCTGATGCAATTTTAAACTTAACCAGCAAAAGGACAACAGCATTTGAATATTGTGTAAATAGTGTAATTGAATACTGCCTCCGTGGCCGAGGTCATTAAGGCGTTAGTCTTTACACCTTTGACGCTCTCAGTTGATAGATTATTGTTTAATATATTAACGCTAATTTTTGAATACATTTTGAGCGTAATGGTTGCTACTGTTGGGCTAAAGCAAATAAATTCACAATATAAATTGCAAAATATTATTTTATTTTTTTAAGTAAAAGAAAAACATATTATAAATCAATTATTTAAAATAAAAAGAATAGCCGAGGAGAAAAACTTAACATTGTAAACCGCCATCTTGTATAAAAAATTTCTAACCTGGGTAAAGCAGTGTTGCTAACATATTTTGGAAAAAGAAAATCTTAAATTAGAACTACACGCTCCTCCTCAATTTAATATTTTCTACCAAATAAAATAAATTTTTTAAAAAAACTAAAAATATAAATTAATACAAACTTAACAAATTTCTTCCTACATTTTTATGTTTGTGACTCAAAACAAAAATTATTAAGAATGAGATATACTCAGATGTGAAGAATACTCTGGCAATATAAAATATAAATAAAAATTAATAAATGTCAAAATTCACTTTTCAAATGCACAAACATTTTCAATTGATAATTATGATTACTTGATTTAAAAAAATTAAAAATAAAAATAAATTTATTACTCCAAAAAAAATTATATAACCCTTTTAATTTTAGAACTTTTAAGTAAATTTAGTACTTAGTGTACTCAATAAAATCTTTAAGTTTTCAATAAGAATAAATGATTTAAAATAAAAACTTTCTGGCTTTGATATAAAATGATTTAAATAAACAATTTAACAAAATAAATTCTTAATACTTAAATTTTCAATAAACTTATTAAAGTTTGTTAGTGGTAAGGGTTTAGTGAGACAGTCAGCCAATTGGTCTGCTGTAGATACATCAGTTAAGTTAAAATTATTATTAGTACATTGCTGGTGTACAAATGCTACGGTTCTTATCATGTGGTTAGATTTGCTAGATGTTGTGCCATTTTTAGCAAGTATAACTGCGGCTCTGTTATCACACATGATATCAACAGGTGGTATTATATGATCAGTCAATTCTTCTACAAAGGTTTGTAGATAAATTCCTTGCCTTATGGCTTCAGAAAGTGCGACTAACTCAGAGTCACATGAGGATAGGGCAACTGAGTGTTGGACTCTGGAAGCCCATGATATAATATTTGTTCCAAGTAAGTACACATGTCCTGAAGTCGATTTTTCTTGTCCCTTCCCGTCTCTAAAACTTGCGTCAACATAACATTTTAACTTTAAGGGACTATTTTTAAATACAAGACCATAGGACATAGTTCCCTTAATATATCTGAGCACTTGTTTGGCTGCAGACATGTGTACTTGACGTGGATCTTTACAATACCTTGACAACTTTCCAACTGAGAAAGCTAAATCTGGTCGGGTTTGAGTCATCAAGTACATCAAAGAACCAATTATTTCTTGATATTGTACATTATTGACTTTAGGAGAATCTTCAAATGAATCTAGATCAATGTTAGGATTCATAGGAATTTTTACTGGGTTACATTCGAACATACCAAATTTTTTTAAAATTTCTTTAGCATACTGTGATTGTTCTAAATGAATTTCATCTTCAAGTTTAACAATACTCAAACCTAACATTTTATCAGTCTTCTCAAGTTTTTTAAGTTTAAATTTTTGTTCTATTATGTTTACAACAGTATTTAGAATTTGATTATCACTATAAGTAACAATGAAATCATCAACATGGCTACCTAGAATAATTTTTGAATTATTTCTTTCTAAAACATAGACACATGGATCACTTGCAAGTTGTGTAAGTCCGTTTTCTTTGAGATGCTTACTTAAAGTCTCATGCCAAATTTTACCACTTTGGCGCAAGCCATACAGGGCCTTATTCAACTTACAGACCATTCTGTCTTTCTTATTACGGTCCGATAAACCTGGAGGCTGTTCCATATAAACAGTATCATTTAATTTACCGTTAAGATAGGCAGATTGAACATCATAGTGATCCAAGTTCCAATTTTTAGTAGCGGCATAGGCTACAATACTACGAAGACTACTTGGTTTCATAACCGGGGCATAAGTATCATAAAAATTGATACCTGGTCTCTGACCACAACCTTGAGCTACTAACCTAGCTTTGTATTTATTATTTTTTAAAGTAAAAACCCATCTACTACCAATAGGTTTGATACCTGAGGGGAGAGGAACAACATCCCAAGTATTGTACTCTTTCAACAAGTTTAACTCACGCTTCATGGCTTCTTGCCACTGTTTTTTATTTGGCAAATTTTTTATATCTTCATAACATGAGGGAACATCTTCAGTGTTAACTATCATTAAACTTTCATCGAGCGTATCATCTTCATCATCATCAGGGAGGTAAGTTTCATCAAGATCACCATTTTCTGAATTTGGTGATTCTGTATAACATAGTTTTCTCTTAGCCTTTCTTTGAGGCCGATCAGGTTTATTATATTCTTGGTTCTTTTCTTCTTGATTATTTATTTGTTTATTATTCTGTTTCAGATCGAGAGAATGTAGTAAAGGAAGTATTTGTATAGGAGTTTCATCATCATCTATGCTGTTATCACCATCAGTATTATTAAATAAATCCACTTTATTGTCTAATAAGTCAGAACCTAATTTGTTTTCAATAAATTTTATATCACGAGTTTCATGTATTTTATTTTCCTCAGCATCAAAAACTCTAAAAGCTTTCCTACACCTTGAATACCCAATAAATATTGCTGGTTTCATTTTAGGATCAAATTTAGATCGGTACTGTTTAGGTACCCAATAGTAACTTAAACAACCAAATATACGTAAGTGTGCAATATTTGGCTTTACACCAGAAAATATTTCTTCAGGTGTCGCATTATTCATGGAACGAGATGGTGTACGGTTCTTCAAGTATGTTGCTGTGCCAACGGCTTCGGCCCAAAAGTAAGTAGGTAATTTCGAATCAATCAGTAAGGCGCGAGCGCCTTCAATGATAGTACGGTTTGCCCTTTCAGCTATACCGTTGCTTTGTGGACTATAAGAACATGTTAATTCATGTTTTATTCCTAACTCTTTAAACAAGTCTTGGGCTTGAGAACATAAAAACTCACCACCGTTGTCACTTCTAATTCTTTTAACTTTGTGAGGACCAGTATTATTTGCCCATTTTAAGAAATCAGTTAATTTTATAGTACTATCACTCTTTTTCTTTAAGAATAATGTAAAAATTTTCCTTGAAAAATCATCCACTATGGTTAAAATGTATCGGGATCCACCAATAGATTTTTTATCTATGGGTCCCACTAAATCAATATGTAATAATTCTAACGGATGTGAAGACTGAGGTTTGGTTGATTCTTTGAATGGCGCTCTACATCCTTTTGCTTCAAAACATGTTGTACATGCCAAGTTTTCATTTTTATTATCTGATGGTTTTATAATAAGTTTTTGAACCATATCATTTTTTATCATGAGATCTAAATATTTACTGTTTAAGTGACCAAGTCTCTTGTGCCAAATATCTTTAGAGACTGTAGTAGTACTAACCGCATTGACAGATATGTCAACTTGGTTGGTTACTGTATAAAAACCATCACACATTTTTGCTTCAATAATTTTATTGTTATATTTATCAATAAGACTACACTTGTCATGTTCAAAAATAACTTTAAGTGAATTGTCAGATACTAATTTAGAGACAGATAAAAGATTACCTTTCAGGTCCGGCACGTGTAATACATTTTTTAACATCAAACATTTTTCACCGATCATGGCTTCACCAATTCCTTCAGATACAATTATATCACCATTCGCTAATTTGATATTCCGATTATCGCATACGTAACTTACAAGCCAGTTTTTATCACTGGTCATGTGCATGGTGCATGCTGAGTCTAAAATCCAATGATCAGACTTGTTTTGTATGCTGGTACATTGCACATTCCATGCAACTTCACAATAATCTGCATGGTTAGAATTACTTTGTTTATCCTTATTATTTCTGCTTTGGTGATAATTTCGGGTTTTATTATGAGGTTTATAAGTTTGTTTTTTATTTTTAAACCAACATTTGTCAGATGAGTGGTTATACTTTCCACAAAAATTGCATTTGTTTAAGCGGTGATTGTTACCTGAAATATTTGTTTTGAAGGCAGAACTTGCACATGATTCCATACGGTTTTTTTGAGTTGAACTCCTCCTTTCTTCCATCAAGGTTAAAGACCTCTTCAGGTCAGAAAGTTTGGGGTCTTTAGCATTGTCATATTGCATAACAATGTTTGAGTATTCCGCAGGAAGGCCTCGCAGAACTGCTATCATGAACTCTTCTTCTAAGAGTTCGGAGCCTAGACATCTTGCTCTCTCTAAAAGCTTTTCAGCTCTCTTCAGATAATCAATCCATTTTTCATCCTTCGCCATTTGTAAACGACTTACGTCGCTGGATGCTTCAACCTTTTGACGAGTCGTATCTCCTCCGTAACGATTTTCTAATGAACGCCAAATATCTTTAGCCGTTTTACAATTTATTATAAGGATTACCTGCTCGTCGTCCATGCTGCATGTTATTATACTTCGGGCAAGGGCGTCCCCTTTATTGCTCTTGGGAGTCTCTTGTAACGTACTACTGAGATCGATGTATTTCGAGAGCTCTTTGCTTTCTAATAAGTTGGAAATTCTATACTTCCAACTAATATAGTTTGTTCCGTTAAATTTTGGAATAGAAGTGACTTCCATAATTGTGCAAAACAAAATTATAACGATTTTGCCGAACGAAAAAAAACGTGTTGACCTTAGTACCGATTTTATTTTACCGACCGTCTGGGCCCATAACCTATGTTGGGCTAAAGCAAATAAATTCACAATATAAATTGCAAAATATTATTTTATTTTTTTAAGTAAAAGAAAAACATATTATAAATCAATTATTTAAAATAAAAAGAATAGCCGAGGAGAAAAACTTAACATTGTAAACCGCCATCTTGTATAAAAAATTTCTAACCTGGGTAAAGCAGTGTTGCTAACATATTTTGGAAAAAGAAAATCTTAAATTAGAACTACAGCTACTACCACCCGTAGTGGTTCCCGCAGGGGTTATCACTGATGAGCTACAAGGCTCTAAACAGGCATTATTATTATTATTTTAGGGTAATAGAATACCGTGTTTCTATTTGCGGGTATAGCAAATTTAATGAAACTTGAGATATGACTTCTAATATAATTCACATTAATAGTTCATGGCAGCTTCCTCTTCGCCAGGTTTTATTTATAAAGACTTCAATTATTGAGAGGGTATAATATCACAAACTACAAAATGACAATTACTGTATCCACAGAAGCCATCTGCATTTGATTACAGTAGGTATGACTGATCCTTTTTTCAGTCTAAATCTTTTTGTGGTAGAACATTATGAATTCTAGTAGCATCTAAAATTTCAATTTGATAATTTTATATTGTTAGAAATGTGCAGTACTATACTAATAATACTTACCTGAACATAAAAAAAGTCTCAAAAGAAAATTGAGACGATTCCTCCAATTTGTATGTATACATGATAAGCGAAAAATAGGGCAGATATAAATCATGAGTCTGTTTAAATTATAGAAATAAAATTGAGTAGTCATGGGTCTGTGTTTTTGAACAATTCCTTTATTTACAAGTATACATACAAAAAGAAAAAGGAATACAAACAAGTTAACACAAAAGTATACAAGTAACCCACAAGGCAAAGCCTGAGGGGGGGGGGGTAGAAATTGTAGATAAACAGATCTTTCAATGAGAAATAAATAGTGATGTGCCAAATTGACTTTTAAACCGATTTTATATGAGTCGACTCAACAGATAATCGACTTAAGTCGATAGCTGATTCAAATCGCTTGATCTCATTGAAGTCGATTCGGTTCAATTCAACTTGATTCAACTCAAATAAATAAAAGCTGAATCAATAAGTAGATTTAATTTGACATGAGTGGGAACAAGCTGACATAGGTAATTTTAAATCAAAACTAGTCAAATGATTAACTTGGGCCAACTAAAATTATTTATTCAAGTTAACTTAATTAGTCTTGTACCGACAGGAATATACATTCTATAAATGTAAAAATAAAAACAAAGCATACTTGAGTTTATTTAAATCAGACTTAAGCCCATATGAATCAACTAATGTCTACTTCAATCAAGTAGATAGGGTCACCCTGGCTCCTATATGACAAACCTCCTCAATTGGTGTAGGTCGTAGAGAAATTAGAATAAAATAAAAGAATCAATTTTACTAAATTTTATTATAATATAAAATTTTAACAATAAAAGATAAGTTTAATACAAGTTTAAATCCTAATTAAGAATAAAATATTTTGACTACAGTCGCACGAAGGTTGCGACAGATGCTCGTGAAGGCTTCACCGTAATGAAACTTGACTTTCTTGAGGTGGGCATAGCTTCGCAGTTGTTATGAGTCATAAAGTTTGACATTACAATATCATTTTATGAACATAGATAATTTGTAGCATTGCATTTTGCAAGTTACATTTCCTAGGTGTCTCTCGATCAGTTATATTTTTTTTTTTTTTTTTTTTTTTTTTTTTTTTTTTTTTTTTTAACCTTTATATTGTGGAGTATTCTTGTTTTTCAAAACTCGGTAGTATCAAATGATACATGTTTTGCTTGCCAAGCATGATGGTGGTAAGAGAGCACCGCTCATCTCTGGTAAATACTTCACATTATATTCTTTGGAATTTTAATCAAAGGTTACAGTGAGTTCAGGCTCCGTCGGCACCCTGATGAGTTACACGTGACGAAACGTGGGGCATGACATTATGTAGAGCCATCAATGAAGACAAATGTGGAATGATGGAACAAATCCCAGGTGTAGTATTGCATTTTGCTTGTTATATTTCCTAGGTGTCTCTCGCACAGTTATATATTGACAGATTATTTGGTTTTTAACATAAATTGAGTTAATGAAATTGACATCTTACAACAGTAATTATTTATGCATGAAGTTGATTCAACTTGTGCCAATGTCTCCATGCATCCTTTATCAGTTAACAAAAATCTAGCATGCACGTCTTCTAGATTATAAAAATGAATAGAAGATGTTGACATTTCACTTAAATTATGCACGGCATCAATGCACAGAAGTGACTTGAGCAACTTATCAACAAAGTTACTAATATTCCATACCACAAATGCTGATATACATACTTCTTTCAGTATAAACAAATTACCTTTGTCGTTGAAACAAATAATATACGATATTATCTTAATAAGAAGTCAAACATAGTACAAAAACACCAGAAAGAAACGAGTGCAAAATGTAAACAAAAACATCAGATTTTACTACCGTATTTATTTCAGAAAAAATCTACTAAACCTCATTGATTTCTTTTCTTTCGATAATATAGATGTCCAACTTTCGATTTCATAACATTTCAAGAGTTAAATAATATGAATTATATTAAAAAAAGTCAAAAAACGGAGAGTCCAAAATGCACAAAAAAAGGTCACATTTCACTACCGTATTTTATTCGGAAAAATCGAACAAACCACACTTGTTTTCTTTCCTAACGTAAATATAGATGTCCAACTTTCGATTTCATAACATTTCAAGAGTTAAATACTAAAAATTATATTAAAAAACACCTCTTAAAAATGTTGTCCTATGCTAATACACGGGGAAAATCTTTTGTTTAGAAAATGGTTCTTATCAGTACTGTTCTTTTCGTTCTTCTTTGGGTTTCTTCCTGTTCTTCTTAGACAGAATTGCCAACTATGAAGCTGAAGTCCAGCAGTCTATTATTTATTTACTTTTTAAGAAGGAATATTGTTGTATCTTATAAATTTACCAACTAAATTTGCTTTAAATTTTTTTCTGGAAGTATGAATTAAGTGGAGTTAAAGTTGTTAATTACGTAATGCAATGGATCATAATAGTTCTTTGATAAAAATTTGACGATTTAAATAATTTGTCAGCTATAATTACTTTTTTCCAAAACAAACTGCTTTTTGTGTCAAGTTTGTATAATTGAACGCGTATTGTTTCATATTATAAAAATAATATGACACAATATGCATTCAAGACTTAAAAAAGTCAAGACTGTCATCTATTGAAAGACATAGAGATATTATTACTAGAGGGGCCCTATTGGTTGAATCTTGAAACATCGAAAAAGTAACCTGACCACATTCGATTATGATTTTCATCAAATAAACAGAACTAAAAACAGTAAATTATATAGTAGAATGTTTAAAATACAAATCACAACACAAACAATCTGCGGGAAGCCGAAAACAATTGATTAATTATAACCTCAACTCCCTCTTGGAGGAGGTTTTAGTGAGGTTACACAGAGCCCCACTAAAAATGTTTCAGGCCTCTCAATGTATTAAGATAGGCTATGCCCCCTCTAGTATATATCTCTATTATAGTGGAATAGAATAACAAGTGATCTCACTCCCTGAAATTACTACTTCCAATTTTCAAATTCGATTAATCGAGTTTTACTCGATATTTATACAAAATGGCTGACCGGTAGGAAAATGACAGGATGTCGTATTTTGTAAACAAATGTGAAGTGTAATCATAGAATAAAGAATACTAGAGTGTAATTTAGTAAATAAAAAAACGTACTAATGTGAGTGAACTCTCGGACTAGTTTTTATGACCAAATTATAGTAATAATAAATACAATAACTCTATTCCAATATTAGCCCAATAAATATAAATGTTATTAAGTCGTTGTTTTTCACGAATTTGTATTGAATTTCGTCCAATCATTATATTATTGTGGATAATATTTATCTTGTCTGTATGTTGCCGAGTCTAACATGTCTTCATTTATGAATTAGTCAGTACAATTACATAGTTTTAAAATCAATATAGATTGCAATTTGTTCATTTCATGGTAGAAAGGGAAGGTTTGATAATGGTTTGTCCATTGCAGTTTGGTAGAACACGTAAAAGTTACTAAAGATTGATTTAAGTTAAACCACTTGAAAATGAGAACTATTGCTAAGTTGAAAAGAATCTGTATAGTGTAATGGGCCCATGGGTTAGACAGATACTACAGATTGTTGGTAGGACACCAAGGCCTTAAAGTCTACCTTAATTATATATTTGAACTCCTAGACCTGAGGCTCATTGTTAAATTCATTCCGTCTAAAGTAATGTAAGCATGAGGGTTTGGCGGTAGAGACAGTGTTCTGACTCCCACCCTTGACAGGACTATGAGAAGGTGGGAGTGAGAACACTGTCTCTACCCTTGAATTTTAGTTCCTCCGAATATCTGCATTGCAGCACCACAAGTCCTGCCTTTGGTCGAAGCATCTTTCCTTATTTTTAAATTAGAACTTAGAATAAAAGTTTAATTTATATAAGTTTTTTGAAAATTTACATCATAGAGGAATATATAGTACTTCATCGGTGACTTACATCATTTTTGGTTTTCATATATTTTAAAGAAAGAAATGTGAAAAGCATAAATGGACTAATTAATTTACACTGGCAAGCAGCGTCACTTGTACCTATAGGTGAGCCAGTTGGCCATTGCTGAGCGTTAATGACAAAGCGGTTTGTAAGTACTTGTGGCACTGACCTACGGCTAAGTTGTTGAACTTGACTCTCCTTGACTAAAAGCTGGTCCATCGCACCCATGGGGAAAAGGGTGAAAGTTTATATCATCACTTTAACTCTGTGTATTTAAACTTGACACCAAGTATATTGGTCAAATAAATGAAGTCAATTT
>JACMZG010001870.1:53989072-53999072 GCA_018340805.1 Microvelia longipes | reverse complement strand
GAAAAAGAAAATCATAAGTAGAGAATAGGAGCAGAATATTTTACAACCACATATTATGGCCAAGTTAATACTCATTATTGAATATTGTATCTGGTGTACATCGTACCTGCATGATGAGGACACTCTTTTCCACCTCAAAAGCCTTGATTGAGGATGAGTAGTACTATGTAGGATGTAGGAATTATGTGATAAGAAAGAAAACATTCAGAGAATCTTAACAATATCTTCCTGTACAAGATACACACTATAATATAATCCTGCAAAAGATACAGGATGATATGTCGGCTCTATCAGCTTCAGTGATAGAGGCACAAAATATCTGTACAAGTCTCGCTTATCTTTTTTATGTGTGCTTCTTCAAAGATGATACATGTCTCATTACACAAAAATAGCACTCAGTAATCTGCAAAGAGATTTGGAGCAAATGCCCATTGCTCCAAATCTCTAACATAACCCATATGAGTATTGCAACTATTTGCTGAGTAGGATTTAAATTCATTATTGATAGTAATACATTTCCTGTAATAATTCGTAATGTAATTAAAGTAAGTAAGTTATTATTATAGAACAAAAGAGTATTCTATATGGAATAATATTTTAGAGTATAGTATAGTATATTCTACTTAATAATAATAATTATTCTATACATCTTTAGGACGTTTCCTTGATCCATCGATTAATGAAAGAATCAGGTACTGTCGATACTTGCTGTTGCAAGTATCGGCGGTACCTGATTCTTTCATTGCCTCTTCAACTTGCAGTAAATATAACTTCTTTTATTTCACCATACATATTACTTCAAAGACAGGGAATCTGATGTATTCAACACCTTTTAAGACATCTGTAAAACTATATTATTGGAAAATTGAGAGAGGAATTCTTCATTGCCGTTATTAAGTTATAGAAACCATAGATTAGTGTTTAAAAATTGACTCCATATTAAAATCGTAAACTACATAATTAAATGCATTTTTACTTGAGTGCTATTCATCATGGTGGTTTCATTGTATAAGTCATTATGCCTACATATTATTATCGTCATTATGCATCACAATATTATTTCCACGATTATGATCCAAATATAGTTGGTTTCATGTGGGGCAACCTGAATATATAATATTCCCTAAAAGAAACTTTTAATTGTTTTGCTTACACCGTTGAGAGAGTTTACTTGCCTTCCTACATGCTTTGTTCTAGAGTCTATCTAACCTTATCAGATACATTCTGTATTTGATAAGATAAAATGCAATGATGTATTGAAGACAGCTTCTCTTCATGAACAGAGCATCCTAGAGGAAAGTTCCTTCTCTCACGAGCTCAAGCATACAAAAAAAGTTTCTGCCTCTATTATTGTCATTGGTGACAACATGTTTAATGGTTGTCCTATGATGGCGAGGAGATCTTAAATCACCTGGTGGCATGTATAGAGTTCCATAGAAATCCCTAAGAGCAATGAGTACGCTTTCATCCGGTTTATCGCTCTTGAATGCAGCATGGGAGTCTTGATCCACATTTTTTTTGCACACACATCTAGCCATGAATCAAACATTTTGGCCTCATTAAATATACTTACCTGCAATATACTTACCTCTGACAATTTATTGGAACATGGAGAAAACTGCTTCCTATCCTAGCCATAGCTTTTTTAATAATATTCATATTAGATTACCAGAGGCGGTAGCAACCTTGTGGATCGAATATTGTTTTCTTCCTTGAAGTGGAAGGCACAGACCACTCTAGTCTTAACTAGTTCTCACTCAATGTACATTTGCCACACATTCTAAAAAAATTATACGAGTTACAAACAAATTATATGTGACATTTCTAGTAATATATTTGCATAGCCGATCGTAGGAATATATATTATATTCTTTGCTTGGTAATTTGATTATTTAAAGGCAATACTCATGAATTATGCATATGTTGATGTAGCATTGAAACAGATGATAAGAAGGAGTACAATTGTTTAACCTAATGGATTCAGCTTCATTCTCAGTGGCAGAGTCAGACTCTTTATAAGTATATTACTTGTATTTGACTCTAACTGTATGATATATTTATGAATACTATTCTACCCCAAACAACAAGGTAACATGAAGTGTCATAAAAGTTTACTTCACATTGTATATGTTTATAGTATAGCACACGGTTAAAATCAGTTGACAGCATGGAAAATAATTGAGAGGGAGCCCAATGAGATTACTCCTAGATGTTAATTACACCCAAAATTTCACGCTAAACCTTATTGGTTCCTTAAAACTATTTTCTACACTGTCAACTGTTTTTTAACTGTGTGCTATGTTTTAGATGCCATATGAAAATACTTCAACAAAAGGTATATTCCCTAGTTCTGAATGAATTTCTCAACATTTCAATGAAAACCCGATTGAACTGCTTTGCATTAACCTGAACACTGACTATATCATTACAAAGTAATTAATTATAAGTGCACTTACCTTTGCTGAGACTGTAAATAAAACCGGCCTTTAAACCTTAGAGTTTTTACGTATTTCATTGCAAAAACTGAACACAGCACCTCCGCCTCTGATCACCATTTTACTATAGGTTACCCAAATTAAAGGTAAGTTTTAGAATTGGTACACCTAAAGAAAGTTAATAGATAGAGTCAAAAAGAGAAATAATTCACATGTTTTTGATTGTGAAAATTGTGAAAACAACAGATCAAAGTTCAATAGAATTAAGAGTAAAATAGGACAATCGTTTCACACTTTTTTTGGATTCTTACACGCGGATAATTATTATAAACACAGGAAAACAAGGAATAAAAAAACAACATAAACCTTCATCATGACAGGCAACAAGACATTTTTCATAACCTCACCCGATTTACGAGTGTCGCTAAAAGTAGCCCTAGCGGTCAAACTTTCTTCGTTTGACATTTTTCGATATATCGCAAAGCCCGAAATACGTGAGTGAGATTACTTGTTATTTCTATTCTACTATTAATCTCTATGTTGAAACATGGCATTTTTCAAAAAAAAAATGCTGTCTTTTGACAGAGCACAGAACCTGCGCTGTACTCAAATAGCAAGAATGCTTGAAAAATACGTCAATGTCCATGGCGTCAAATATAGGCACTCAGATCATATTACAACTTCGCAATAATTGATGAATGAACAGATTGGATGAAACGAAACGAAATCAAACAGATCCATATGGCACAATGAGGAAATAAAGCGACGCGAGGTTTACAAATATTTACAACCAGTGTTGCCTTTTTATTATTTTATTTACGAAAAAGGTATTTTTTATACCGAGGTTGGCATGAGGTGGAGGGGGAAAGAGCGGGGTCGGTCTGAACCAATAGAATTCTTTCCCTCACAGATTTTTGGCGCGCTGTCAATTGATTTTAGCCGTGTGTCGTAATATAGTAATATACATTAAAACCATCTATACAGTGACAGAACATGACATGACTGACACTAATTGCTTATAATAGAAATAAAAAGTCTCAAAATTAAAATTATATCGATATACAGGTCTCCCAGTGGTTCAATAATAGTATATTATGCTACTAGGCAGCAAAATGGAATTTTGCAGACGAGTCTTATAAATTTGCACCCGAGCCGAAGGCGAGGGCGGGCTATGGAAATTACCTGCAGAGGCGTAAAGCGAGGCAGGTTAATTAATTGCACGAGTCTGCAATGTTTCCTTTTGCTGCATAGTAGCATATACTATTTATCTCTAACGGCAGAAAAAATACACAAGAGATTATTTTAAATAACTTGCTGCGAGATTTTACAGGGAGTAAAGACTGCTTTGAAGTAGATGCAACGCTGACAATATTCAGGTGAGTGTGGGTCCAATAACTCGTCAATGTCAACAATGTTTGTATTCTTTATTCACTTCACTGTTGTTCTCACTCATTATGTTTTAGTAACTTAACTTTAGTTTACAGATTTAGTTTTTGATAACGTTCTATTTTTGTAACTTTATATACTTAAACTAAATATAACAACATGAAATACAAACTCTGACGACTTAAATATTAAAAATCTGTCGATTCATAAACAGCTTGTAAATAATTTAATTTAATGCCAAAATTATCAGTGTTGCCAATTTGTTTCCAAAACATTATATATTATTAGATAAACAATTGTTAAATGTTAAACATTTAATAATAATATCGTAATTTTAAGTAACAATAAAGAAAGTTACATACTAGAAACAAACTAGAATAAATCATAGTTTACAAAATAAAACAATACCGAAATTCACGCAATAATTTGTAAAATAATAACCTTCGCTCATTCATTTTCCCGCCTAGGGAGTTTGACTTGTTTCCCATGTTATTTAAATGAGCCATACTCCCTAGTACTTTTTTCATTACCAAAACATTTTGCGTACTGTTTTAAATATTTCCCGTATTGTTTGACAGTGTAGGTAAAATGACATTTTCCAGCTTAACAGTCCAGTAATGGCTAACTTTGCTGCCGTGAGTAGATAAAATACTTTTTATCTACTTGCTGCCTAGTAGCATAATATACTATTTAATTATAAGCATTAAACTATATGTAAAATAAAATAAAAATATAAATTAAAAGAATGCATGCTACCCAATATTAGTAATAAGTTTAATATTTAAGTTTAGTTTATAAGTAAATTGCCCACACAGCACAGAATTTTTTAATTCTTTTAGTGTGGCATCTTATTCCTTTTACCTGTATATATAATATGTATGTATGATAATTTATTAAAAAGGATTGTTTAAAAAAAATAAATAAAAAATTGGCTAGTACTAAACAAGCAGATGTTTACTCAAATTTTATGTTGTATTATAATTATTTTTCCCTAAAATCAGTGCAAACAGACACATATAGGCGAGCGAAATGAGCCCTAGTGAATTTGGTAAAATTATGTTTACTCTGCGAAATTTGCAAATAACAAACATACAAATGAAACGAGCGATACGAGCACTTATATATATTTTGTGTAGATTCTAAATTAGGTACTGATTTCTGATACAGAGAAACGCAAGCGTAGCGAGCTGCTTGGTGAATATTTTTGTTATAACTTATTTATTTTTTCTACATTAGGTATCGACCAAATACTAACAAATATAGGCGATTGAAAGCGAGGCGTAGAATATTAAGTATAAGTATGATTGTATTAGTATTAATACATTATATTTATGCACAATATCTGAGAAACCCTTATAATGCTTTGCAAAGCGAGCACTTTGACGGATTTTTTTTTATTATTCAAATTATTACTTTCAACATCAGGTAATTTGTTTTTACTGTTATCATCATCTTCAACATCAGGTATCTTCATATTTTTTCACTATAATCATCTTCGTCACTATCAGGTAAATCATTTTTATTATTATTATCATCATCTTCAACATCAGGTAATTTATTTATTATCATCCTTCTTTAACAACAGTAATTATTTTTATTATCCCTTATCTTTAACAACAGGTAATTTATTTTTATTATCATCCTTATCTTTAACAACAGGTAATTTATTTTTATTATCATCAAAAATGACATCTCTGTTTATAACAATTTTTCTGTTTTCTTTATAAAATAACCTGTAAGCTGATCCAGCATAGCCAACAAATATATATTTATGACATCTTTTGTCAAGCTTTTTTAATGGCTAGTTAATTTTAGCATAGGCATTGCAGCCAAATAATTTTAAGTTGCTTAGATCCGGTTTATGTTTAAACCACATTTCTGCTGGTGTCTTTGAAGAGTTTTTGGTACAACTTCTGTTGATTAAATGCGTGGCTGTGAATGCTGCTTCACTCCACATCTCTTTCTCTAGTTCAGCATCAAACAGTAGGGCTCTAGTTTTATTAAGTAACGTCCTGTTAAATCTTTCAGCTTCCCCATTATGTTGAGGGGTGTAAGGTGCCGAATTTTCTAATTTGATGCCTTTACTATATAACCATTCTAAAAGAATTTTATTTTTGTACTCCGAACCATTATCTGTTCTTAGCTTGGCGACTTTCAGATTTAATTGTCTTTCCACTGAGTTTATATAGTGTTTGACAGATTCTGCAACTTCTGATTTATTTTCTATAATATATATGATAGAAAAGTTAGTAAAGTCGTCTTTAAAAGTCAGTATATAGTTTTTATTATCCCAAGAAGCTGGACTTATCGGACCACACAGATCAGAATGAATAATCTCTAAAGGTCTGGTAGCAGAT
This sequence comes from Microvelia longipes, assembly GCA_018340805.1. Taxonomy (NCBI): domain Eukaryota; kingdom Metazoa; phylum Arthropoda; class Insecta; order Hemiptera; family Veliidae; genus Microvelia; species Microvelia longipes. The sequence goes on along the minus strand of JACMZG010001870.1, from coordinate 53,992,894 downwards.
CTTCTTTCATTTTTAAATGGTAACCTTGTTTGTTTTGTTTCAAGACAGACAGCACATTTTATTTTATTTAAAAAATCTTCATCAATTTTACTTAACCCAGTTGCCATTTCCTGGAGCTTTATCATACATTTTACACCGGGGTGACCAAGTCTTCTATGTAACAACATAGACTCGTTCTTAATTTTATCTGTATTAGTAATATTTGCCTGATTTTCAATTTCATTACACAATTTAATGGAATGGAGACCATTTGGATTTTTACACCCAGTTAAAATAATTTTGTTATTTTTTAATATGTTAACTTCATTTTTAGAGAAAATCACTTCTCCCCCATTCTGAGTAACAGCTCCTACAGACATGAGATTATTGGACAGATCAGGAATATATAGAACTTTATTGAGAGTACATAACTCAGAATACACCTGGCCTGATTTTTCAGCTAACATAGTTACTCCATTTTTTGCTATACCAATTTTTGTAGAGTTATCTTCATCATTTAATAAGAGGTCTTTATTATTAGTCATATGCTTAGTAGAACCAGAGTTTAGAATCCATTCATTGCTTTTGTCTGACGAAACGAGAAAAGAAACACGATTCTTAGAGGTATTCTTTTTGTTTTTACTTACATCATTATAGCTTTTTTCTTATCACGGAAAAAACAATCTTTCTCAAGATGGCTGTTGATTTTTCCACAAATAAAACATTTTTTATTTATTCTTACTTTACAATTCTTTTTAACATGGCCGACTTGTTTACAACGGAAACATGACACGTTGCTGGACATGTTTTTGCTATCAACTTTAAATGCAACTGTTTCAGCGCAAGAATTGCTATTAGAAAATCTTTTTTCTTCGTTAATCAATCTACTGGTTAAATTTTGCAGGGTTTTATTTGTTTCACTGTCCCATGCAGTTTTAAATGAGCCATAATGATCTGGTAATGTTGATAAAATCTTTGACATTAGCAAATCAGAGTTTATTTCTTGATTAACTGTTTTTAGGCGATAAACAATATTTTCCAGTTTGCTGATGTGTGATGCAATGTCACCCGTAAATTTAAAATAAAAAAACTGTTGCATCAAATCAAATTTTAAGTTTTCGGTATCTCTCTCATACATTTCTTTTAATTTCAGCATCATCTCATAGAATGAGCTGCAAGTCATAACATGCGACAAGGCATTCTTACTAATGGAATTAACAATTACCTTTTGTGCTTTCGCATCCTTTTGCGAGAATAACGTTTTGTCCTTATCTTTAACTGGTTCTTTCTCCACGCCTTTTACAAGATCGAGAAGACCAAGAGATTTCAAATGAATATCTATCTTAAATTTCCACAACACAAAATCTTCTTGTTTATCGATATTGATATGGTTAAGGTCACTATTCATTTTTAAAATTAACTTCACCAACTTTTTACTACGACGGAACACAATCGAACTTTCTCTTTCACGAAACTTTAAAATATTTACTAACTTTTTAGTTTTATTTATTTATTATAAGCTTGTGGTTGCCTTACATTCTAAGGCCTCACAATAGTCAATTCATGAATACAACTTAAAACATAAAAAAAATTACAATAAATAAAAATTATATAAGATATTATTAAGTTAAAAAGGTACCAGTTTACAATTTTTCAGGATACACTATACTGTCATTTAGAAAGTCATTGACACAGTAATATGTTTTATTAATCAGTATTTCTTTAATTACCTTTTTAAAGGAATCCATAGGAAGATCTACAATACTAGTAGGCAGCTTATTAAAACATTTGATTCCATTCACCATCGGTGATTGACTTGATTTACTAAGTCTGGAGAATGGCATATTTACATTTGTATAAAATCTAGTTGAAATAATTTATGCACTCGGGGCAGCTCCCCATTCTCTGATGCCATATAATAATCGTGAGTGGAAATGAGCATAGTAAGCCAGCTTGCAGGTTTTCAAGTCAACAGTAGTGCTCAGCTTTTGAAGAATAAACAAAACAGAACTGAGTTTACTACTTACATCATTGATGTGAATTTTCCAATTTAAAGAACAATCAATTCATAACCCTAGGATTTTAATTGACTCTTTATTATTTATTTTTTACTTAACTCACTCTACCCCTGGGCCCATAACCTGAGGGAATTAAGGTATGGTCGGTGAGTATTTTAGATATTACAATAAAGAAACGGACACAACAATTTTAATCGCACGTGGCGTGAAGAGGTAAGTAACAACTACATTTATTTTACTTTTATTACACAGGTTTGACAACATAAGACAACTATAAAACTAAATACAGATCTACAGTATAAAAAGACCCCCCTTCATAAGTTTGGTATCATTAATCTTCACAATCTGCAAACTATTCAAAATCAGTGCAAACCGTTAACAAAAATAGAGAACAGCAGAGGACCGGTGAACTCTTGAAGTAGCTTTAAAAGACTTAGATAAAGTATCATTGAGCTTTACAAAGCAAGTTCTATTAGAGAGAAAACTTGAAAACCAGGCCGCCAAACAAGGATTGCAAAAAAATAAATCAAGTTTATGAAGTAGAATTAAATGATTAACTTTATCAAAAGCCTTTTTGAGATCAAAATAAATAGCGTCAACTTGCCGACCTATGGTTATCACTGAAGAGACTTTAGATATAAACGATGTGAGATTACTAGTGGTCGACCTAGACCAATGAAAACCATGCTGATGAACAAACTTCAACAAAAAATATTACTGAGGGCAATGGGCCGGTAATTAGATGGATCAGAGCGATTGCCTGATTTGAAGATTGGAACAACCAAGGAAATATTCCAACTGATGGGAAAAGTTCTTGTATTCAGAGACTTATTAAATAAAAAAGACAAAATCGGGGCAAAAACATTAGCGTGACTTTTTATTATAAATGAAGGAATTTTATCGGGTCCACAACTTTTAGACGATTTCAGCTGTTTAATAGCATTAGTATTGTTTCAGCAGTAAAAAAGGAATCTTAAATGTATTATTATTAAGGGGATGTTGATGAATATTATGAGGAGATGCAATATTATCATGACAATAAACTGACGAGAAGAAATCAGCGGCTTCCTTTAGATCGCTGGTAAAGTTTCCTGCATTATTGACTACTTGAGTAGGAGATTTTCCATTATCCCGCATTACACTTAAGCAATACCAAAAAGACGATGGATCATTGCGTAAGGAGCTGTCAATTTTCTTAATATGATCAATGTTAGCATTTTTATATAGTTTTTTAAAACGTCGTCTATAAATATTGCGCTAATTAAAATTAATTCTTCTTTTATTAAGTTTGTATTTCTTAGCATACTCATTCTTTTGTTTTATAGCATGACGCATAGCATTAGTGAACCATACCGAATACTTTAACTCTTTTCATAGGAATAAACAAGTCAATAGCATAATAAACTATTTCAGTGAAGACACGTGCAGTCTCATTCACATCCTCAGATATGAACACAGGATCCCAGTCAACATTCTTAAAGTGATGATAAAGATTTACATAGTCACTATTCTTGTAATCTCTGTAACTAAAGTCAGATAAGACAGGTGCATGGTGCTTATTTAATATGAAATTAACTGACAAATTAGGGTGATGCGAATCTTCTGGGAGGTAATGTCCACCTGGGCAGTGAGGTAACATCCCTCTGGCCAGGGAGGTAACATCCCTCTGGCTAGGGAGGTAACATCCCTCTGGCTGGGAGGTAACATCCTCTGGCAGGTAAACATCCCTCTGGCTAGGTAACATCCTCTGGCAGGAGGTAACATCCCTCTGCCAGGGAGGTAACATCCCTCTGGCCAGGAGTAACATCCTCTGGCCAGGGAGTAA